>LS893501.1:0-51323 GCA_900490955.1 Micoletzkya japonica | reverse complement strand
TTAGTCGACAGAGGAGGGGTGAGTACGATAAGGATCCCAGCAGGATAGATGAGGTGCGATGAGACGAGACGAGAGGGGCAACCACTCAGGGTTTATTCAAGACAAGGAATGAGGGGACGAGTGAGGGGAGACAGAGGGGAGAGACGAGGTGTTGGGAATATCCAAAACAGGTATAATGGGATTAACCATATATACAACAGTTGACTTGGATCGTTTCCGTCTATTATTGAGGTCTGAATACAACACAGAATGAATTCCACACAATACCCTTCCCCTGACCAATAGTCGCCGTATTCAAACTAGAATGTGCAGAGAGGATAAAGTGCGCGGTCTTGATCCGATTACCGTGGACAAGGTCAACCGGCTAAACACTAATTGAGGTTACCGAACCGCCTATGCTTGTTAGCTTAATATACGGAAAATATTGATAAAAGTGATCTATAGTTGTAAATACCTATAATTTTATTGATTTTCAGCTCGTGACTGCTTCTGGAGGAGTCCTCGGTGCGTGTGCTGCTCTCTTCATGAACAGCGAATGCTTCATGTCGGAGGGAATCACGTGGATTCTCCCCTTCACCGCTGGAGGATTCATCAACATCGCCCTTGCCCAGATCCTTCCCGAATTGATGGAGGAAACCGATAGAAGGTACGCGTCATTAACAGTGAAACGTCTGAAAATAGTGACGTGTTCGAGAAATACTTGCACGGTCCCTCTTCCGCCAAACTCTTCAGAACCCTCGAAACTTAGAGAGCAAGGAAAGAGAGCGAGGTTGTTTGTTACGAACTTTCGTCCTTTCGATCTGAGCGAACGCTATTCTGAAATTGAAGGAGGAAAGAGAGGAAGAAACACGTTTGGTAGAATGTGTGCGTTCCCCTCTATAATTCGAGAGAGACTTCCTTCCTCTTCGCAAACCATCTTACTGTAGTCTTATCCTGCTCCCATCCCGATTCCCTATATGAAGTCTTCTCCTTTCAGACAGAACATCCTTCAACTTCTGCTCATGATTGGTGGAGTACTCGCCATGGGCGCTCTCAACACCCTCCACCATTAATCTTCTCCAGATGCATTATATCCCATCACTAGGTACCGTAACACAACGCAGCATTTAAATAGTCTCCGTCTAGAGGGTTACCACAGAATATCTCACAAAGCTCATCTATGTAATGCCGGTGTTCCTTCCCCCGTATTCTTCCTTTAACGCCTGCCTTGTCTCTCTTTTCAATACGAGCTTCCTATTGTACTACGCGTCTTTTGTGAGAAATACGACTTCAATTAAATATACATTCAAACCAATTGATATGCAAAACGAACAATAACTGAGAACAGTCGAGGAATGCCACCAAGTGACGCACAGACAGACGGACAGACAGGCTCATAAACTGGAATCGAGATCAAACCGTTAGATAGGTTGACTACGTCTTTGTTTGTTCGATAGTACCGATCAAGCATCTATTCATCCCGTCCTACTCTCCTCCCTTCCCGCACCCAACCCCTCCATTCAGCCAAAGTATGTCGCATCTCCCGTAACCGTGTCTCTTTATCCCATGCATCCCCCTCCCTTATCTTCAAGTGGAAACATCCCTCGCCGGTTTGTCCTTGAGCACGACAAGTAGTCACCAAACGTTTTTATTTCGGACGATCTCTATGACAGAGAAAATGGTAAAGCAAGTGGACAATGACCTACGCACTACTAACATACTTATTAAGGACGGGATTAATTACCAGATACAGGCCAACACGTGTATACAGAGCAATTGTTGGGGAAGGGAGCAACCACTTTGGAAGAGGTCGAGGGAGTGGAATGAGGAGAATGACGGGCAGCACTATGTATCTAGACCGGCGTGTAGGTGCACATTGTAACCTCGCTGAGTGGTACTGAAAACGGCTGATTGCGTTATCGATTGATTAATTGATAGCGAACCTCGCTAGACCTTTGACTGTCTAGGCGCTCTCTGCCAAGAGTTCTTGGATGAAGGGCTGCACTACGTCTCCGTGAGACCAGGCGGTCGGGTGGAAGCGGTACCGGGGAATGCCCTTAAATCGTTGGCTAGAGACTCCCCACCTAGTAATCTCCCACCTTTCGGTCGATTAGGAACTTCTCAAAGTTCCAGGTGATGTCGTTGACTCCGATGGGATTGTACATGAGTTCTTCCCGCTTTCCGATTCGATCGACAGTCTGCGGGCAGGTATCCTGCAATGCTCTATTCCATACGACCATTCAGCAAGAGGTTCCTATGCAGTATCGCAAAAACGGTATGTTTGCGCCAAGATTCCGCTCCTGTTAGCCACAATACAGAGCAAAACTCGCGTCTGCCTCCCTTTCAATGGAGACTCGTTCAGAGTTCACGAGCAGATACAAAGAAGCGCATTGTGTTATAACGCGTCACTCTTTGCTTGTTTCCCACTCCCGTCATGCATTTTATGCATTCCAGATATCGAAAAGTGTGAAAGTGTAATAAGTGAACTCGTACCTCGAGGAACTCGTACAGCGGGTGCTTGTTCTCTCCGTTGACCTCAAGCTTGCCGTAGATGTGCAGGTTCTGGTGCGGTCTCCATCCATTTCCCGGTCGCACGTACATGATTCCGTTCATGAGTTCGTGGTTCTCCGCGGGCTCCTGAAGCGAATGTTTGGAGCACGGTAGCAGAACGTGATGTGATGTTTATCTGTATTGACGGGTGGGAGGAAAGCGAAGGGAAGAGAAGAAGGGGTTACCTGGAGATAGAACTGATTGCAGGGGAATGCGAGGATGGAGAAGCCGCCCCTGGCATTCTGGTCGATCATCGGGTTGAAGTCAGTGTACTGCTGGGTGTACGCTACAATATTCATTCATTCATTCTTTTTTTTAATTTTAAAATGAGAAGATGACATGGACAACGCAAGAACGACCACGACTGACCCGGATATAAATCACGATCCCCATCTCAATACCCGTTCTATACTAGTAACCGCGAACTGATCCCCCTTTTTCTCGCCCAATAAACGCTTACCACAGAATGTGGCGACATTGATGACGAGAAGGACCTGGCCCTTGTACTGGGTGAGGTCGACGTAGTTGCCTTGCAGCGTCTCGACCTTAAACCCGGTTGAAAGAAGTTTCACGTCCCTCCCAACCTGGAAGTCGTAGATGGACTGATTGGAGTCGTGGCACTTCTTCCACCGCGTCGTCTCATCGATAACCTTCGGTCCTTAAGGAACAGCCTTCATCGTGTTACTGATAGCTGATTACCCGGTTGAGCGGAGACGCAGCAGAAAAGAAGAGTGAGGAAGAGGAGGAGCATGACGCCTACTCGAGAGGAGATACGAGTACCCTTTTATATGAGGGGGAGGGGGGAGGCTGCCCTCTACCCTCTCCGCCCATTGGAAAGGAGAGGAGAGGGAGGGAGGGAGAGGGAACGAAGAGGGAGAGGACTAAGAGAGGGAGAGGAATCGGAGGGAAAGAGAGGGATCGTCGGTAAACACCTTGATGACACTCTTGGGATAAGCACGCCTGTTTGCCCCTCGGGGAGTTTTGATAGTCTATCCAAACAGTCGTCGCGGCACGTGCGTGCACTCGTTCCGAGCACATTTCATTCCTTCTCCAACTTTGACCTGAGCAGTCCGCCGATCAGAAAAAACCTACGGACTGCCTTCGATGTTATGACGCTATGCTTCGCAGTTCTGTTCTGCGACGCCTCGCTTTGTTAGTTTCGAGTTTCCGTTGTTTCGTGCCCTTCGTATTGACCGTTGTACTCGATAGAGAGAGGGCATGCCAAGAATGAGCAGCCTTCCCTTCCACCCTTGACCACCTCTGTTAACTCGTTATGGCGACTAGTTCCTCGTCCAGTCTTGTGCGTGCGCTTCTACCTCCTTTCCCCTCTCTCCCTCTCTTATAACTCTCTTTCTCTCTACCTCTTAACTTTCTCCCTCGGTAACCCCTCACACGCTGTCCAAAATGACGCAAAGGGTCAATTGTCTGCAAGGGGACAATGTTCCCCTGTCGATATTGTCATTCGAGTATTGTTTTGTGCCTCTTCTCCTACTCCCTCCTCCCTTCATCTTCTCCTCAAGATCAGTGTCTCCTTGTCTGTTCCTAATTATAATATAGCGACAGAGCAGAACCGGCTTGAGGCACACACGGGCAAATATTGCGAGTTGTGCCCGCTTTTCGAGTAAGAGAGGAGAGAGAGATCTGGGATGAGAAGAGTGTATTGCCTAAGAGTCTCTCCACTTGCTTCGTTAGTTGTCATTGTCTGAGCTACGACAAATAATTTCTTAGATATATAATGCTTTTATAAATATCACCAATTTATGTTTACCTTTATTAACTACGATACTGAATTATATTGCGCTTTAGCGTATTGATGACTAATCTATGCGGATACTTATGCCTGAGTATTTATATGATGTTGGAGGTAGCTAAGATAAAGCGAATACACTAAGCGATAGATAGCAGAAAAAAGCTTAAGCTAATAGCGAACTATTTCACAGTGGAAAGTGTCCATAAACGGAGCAATCAGTACATAGAATTCTATTAAAATAGAAAAGATCAGTTCATAAATCAAAGAGGAGATATGTCAGTCAATTGAAAACAAACATGAAGCTTAGTGCGTCATTTCACGTTCCTTGTAATTAGTTATTGTTGTCCTCCGATCCATCCAGAATCTTGTACGCGTTTGCTTTCTCTTCATCCGAAAGGTCTTCGAAGGGCACAAAATTCTTTTCCTGGCAGGCCATTTTTACAGGTACTCCGTTGCTCTTGAGGAACAAGGAGTTCATTCTGCTTAGAAGGAGGTCCTGAAAGAGACTGATCAGATGGATAAGGAGAACGGTCGACTAACGAGATCAACTCTATAAATAAGGTCTATGGCGTTACACGAGAACTCAGTTGCTATTCTCTTTATTATCGCAAAAGAAAAAAAACTAACTAAGAAGGAGTGGTGAGCGAATCACGCGTGCGCAACTACAAACTATCTCGTATTGTCATCGTATCATATTAGACTTTTGTTTTAGGCTAGAATGCTGATAATGACCATGTTTTTAAAAATAAGCGTGCCCAGTTTGCCCGATTTCCTCTTTTTTCCCAAAGTCTCCAGCTAATGCATTTATCCATCGACTGTCTGCGGGGTCGGAACGGAAAGTAACTAGTTCGCTAAGGTCGCGGTGAGTAGAGAGTAGGTTAATGGCCTCTCCAAGAGTCAGGAAGGGGTTTGTGTGCCTACTGAAAACACGCGTCGTTCTGGCAACCTTTCTGCAGGATTTGTGTGCAGCCTACGCAAGGTTCCGAACTGCCTATTGGAAGGTATACAGAGAAAGGCAGACGGGAGATCGCAAGTTCATACATAAAACAGAGGGAAAAGGAGGTTATTCAACGACTGTTGTCTGCTTCAAGAGAGGAGACTAATTTTAAAAGAAGCCTCACCTGAGCCCAAGTGGGATACATTGTAAGCCAGCGCAGTAGAATAACAGCATCGTATCCGGCGTAATAGCGATCACGAGGGAATCTAAATGCTTAATTCAAGGAAGTGGTATATTTCGTTCAGTATGAATTTCAGCTTTTTCTGTTGTTGCTTTGAAAGAGATAGTTGTTCTAGTAAATCACATGATTCGAAGAGAACGTCGACTCTCTAGTTGTCATGCTCCCACTCAGTTCAACCATTCCCCATTCACTCTCTATATCTATGCTTTTCCTCTTCCTTTCACGTGTTTCCCTTCTGCACAAAAGGTGTACTCTCTCTCTCTCTCAAACAGTTTCTGTGTATTTGCTCGACTGAGATGTCGGATCTATGAGAGGAGGACGGCTGAAGGAGCAACGGCGTTCCCTCGATGATCTACTGTATTTGAAATACGGAATCAAGAGTTCAAAAAGGCAAGATCGTACCGTTTCTTTGAAAAACAAGCATAAAAATGCATGGAATGAAGTCGTACCGTCCGAAACAAGCGTGTATGATGCTGTCGACAACCCAGTCCAGCCTGCCACAAGCATGCTTCACAACGCCCGTCGACCAATTACGACGGACTGTAAAGTGAATGTTGAATGCAACATAATGTTAATTATATAATGTTATTATGTATAATGTTAATAATGTTAATGCTATAATGTTAATAATTATATAATGTTTCACTGGTTGCTTAATCCCCATACTGCATTCATGATTATGTAAAGTTTTGTTTTGGACATAAAATTGTCACATAGAAAGAATGCGCGTCTTCCCGGACTCACACGTCTCAAGGTAACGCTTTCCGTACTCGTAACGTACGTCGATCGGAGTCTCATTCCAAGCCTAAATTGCAAATTGATCTCAAACAGATATCATCTTACTACCTTGGTAATAGATTGGGAAATGCGAGTGGGGTTGAGAAGAGGCGTCTTGAACCCACCAGGATTTATGAGGTGGACGGAAAAGCCTACAATGTTATAAGTTCGATTTCATATAAAATGTTTACAATAATCTTACAAAATCACTTCAATATTGTACAGTATTATTTATCCTTACCGCGCTGGTTCTCAACTCGTATGCCGGAATAGAAATGGTCAAGTGCAGCCTTCGATGCTCCGTATACAGAGAGATACGATCCTTGCAGGAGACCCGATATCGATGAGAGACCGACTAGTCGTCCCTCAAACGCGTTTTATAACTACTTTATGTTATCATCATATTAAATGCATATTAAAGGAAATGTCCCACGAAAAAAATCGTTGTTGAGTTATTCGTTGAAAACAATGTAAAATGGGCTAGACAACGAGATGGTCAAAAATCGCGATCAGAATTGGTTCTCTAGGCCTTAGTACGTCCATCTGATTGTGCGAGATACGGTAATCTCGTGGGGTAGTTTGTAGTCTAGACCGTCTATCTACATAACCCCTGGCAATGATTGTTCGGTCTCGCTCCCCAAGGGCCAGGAAGGGAAGAGGCGGAGGTGTGTAAATGTGAGAGCGGTAGAGATCAGGCAATGTCACTGGGTGTATTTAGGGGATAAGAGTGTTTGATTAAACTACAAACTACCCCACGAGATTACCGTATCTCGCACATTCAGATGGACGTAGTAAGGCCTAGAGAAACAATTCGGATCGGGATTTTTGACCATCTCGTTGTCTAGCCCATTTTACACAGTTTCCAACGAATAACTCAACAACGATTTTTTTCTTGGGACATTTCCTTTAATATGAGTTTGCAACGCGATGAATACTATGTAGCTCATCATATTACATCTGTTTTCTTCTTCATTACTAGTGTTCCTTTTCTTAGTAGCATGATCGTTCAACAACACTAAACATTAACTGATGCACATCTGACAATATGCAAGCAGCGTTTTCCTTATAGATTTGATCACCTCAGTAAAGAACGTTTCTCAAATTGCCCTTTCTACAACGGCGCTGTCTGCCATTTGGACGATATTCTCCGTAAAATATGAGTGAAGTACCTATAGAGGAATGAATAATGCATGATTCATATATTATATTTTATATTATCTGAATTTTATCCTTGCTTTTTAAAACGATTCCGATTTTCTCCGATGAATGTTCTGCGAATCACTACGCAAACGACGTGAAAACGAATAGTCCAATTCGCACTCTTCGTGAAAAATGGTGCATCACGCTTCCTCTTCCATTTTACCCATTTTATAATTAGTTGGTAATTTTAAAATGTTAGCTTCATTTCACTTACCTTACTCCTGTGAAGAAGAGGCAGCATTTTGTTGGTGAGACAGAGCGGACCGTATGCGTTAACATCCATCATCATTCTGAAAAAAAACATTTTCAAGAGACAGGAGCAAGAAAATGAGACTTTCGTTCGAAAAAAATGTATTCAGCTGGTACTTCACTCATATTTTACATTGATGTAAAGCAGTGCACGTTTGCATGTGTCATTTTTAAAAGTATAACACTGAAAAAGTAAAATTTGCCAACTTGATCGTCTTGTCGTCTATCCACTCACTCGGCGCTCCAGCAAACACTCCTGCATTGTTCACGAAAGCGTGCAGTTCGGCTTTCTGAACAAGCGTTTTGTTTTTGCAATTTTTTTAACATTGTCAACCAATTTGTTTTACTTTCTGAGTAAGTATTTCTTGCAATTTTAGCAATAATTGTTATCCTAATTTTGTCATAAAACCAAAGAGTAAATTATTGTAAAACATGTAAACATGTACTGCGAAAATGTGAGATATCGTGACTACTGACATGTATTCTCAGAACTGCCTTGATCCACGACACGAACTGTTCTCTGCTCGCTTCGTCTGCTACATTCATCGTCTTCGTAAACAGTCGTCCTCCACTTTCCCTTCCTATCTCCACTGCTCTCTCCTCGAGTATCGGAATGCTCTGAAGATTTTACCTCCTCCACTTACACATACCCTGCTCGCTGGAAAAACGAAATTTAACAACTTACATACATATCTGGATTCTAACAAGAAAAATGCGAAGTTGAGTTTTTGCTGCATCTCACTCTACCAAATATTTCACTCCTACCGTATCTTGCAGCACAGCGGCTAGTACTGTAGCTCCTCTTCTGACTAATTCGAGAGCTGTCAATTCTCCGAACCCGGAGTCACATCCAGTGATCGCTACGAAGCGACCCTGCGCAACAAAATTCATACAAGTTCACTTCCTCCGTGTTAACTGTTTTACCGTTAGTCTCAATAAAATTTTAGATGTTTGATACTTACCTTGTACGGTAGATAGAAATATTCCAGTATGAATCGACGCATGACGACGATACCGATGGATGCGGCTGCGACGAAGTATACGAAGTTGATATTGAAGAGGGAGACGTCGGGTAAGAACTCAATCATGTCGATCGAGTGAAGATGGTTGGGAATGAAGGAATGGAAAGAGGACGACCGAGGATCTTAGTCACACGGATGCCTGAAGGACGCGCTCTTTGAGATGGAAGATGGAGGGATACGCCTATTCTAGAACTATTGCAGAATGGTAGACAGGGCAACAGACACATCTAAACGTTGCGTTCGTAACTGGTAGTGGATGGATGAGTACTACTCTTAAAGGAGGATAGATAGCGAAAGCGACGTTTGTACTATCTTGGTCGAGATAAGCTCTCGAAAGGGAGAGAGTAAAGGCGACTCGCAACATGCACCGATTTCCTTTTATGCGCATCTTTGGCCCGGCCCCCTCATACTCATCTTTGACGGTCTACAGTAGCCATGAAGACTAACCCAACTGCTTCCACGAGATTCGTTCACACTCTACACAGTGACAATATGATAAGTGCTTAACTATAGCAGATCATCTTCACACATCGACCTCCTTCCTATCCACAGTGTCCCCCGTCCGAGTCTCCTTCGTAAGTGTAGTATATACTAGTTGTCTCGTTCGTCGTCGACCCGTAATCGGTCCCCTTCCCCCCTTCTCCCTTCGTCCCCTCTTAAGTCTGTCTCTCCCTTCCCGAGTATGCTTCATCCTCCCCCAATAGTTACCCCCTTCCCTTCTTTCCCTGTTGTGTATACCCTCCACACTTCCATTCGATATATCGTTCCCAGTCTCCTAGTTCACTCCCTGTTCCCCACACATCTTACCTCAATCGCTCCTCCATCTCTTTTCTATTCCCCGTAATACCTCGCGAGTGACCACTATAAACGGGTTAAGAGTCATTCACTTCCTCTCTCTAAGGACGGGGCAATTTTTGTGAGGGTTGCCTAGTCGTCAAAAGAAACGTCTCGGTCAGTGTGTGCCCTTCTGAATTGCTCCACACTCTCCGTCCACTCTCTCTCTCCCTTCCTCTCCCCCATGGACATGCCCTCTCCCCTCTCCCCCCCCCTTTTCTCAGTCCTTCTCCACCCCAAAAGTATATAGCCAAAATTGGCGGATAGTAGTGTGCTCGGCGGGCCTCCGTTTATCTACTTTATTTATCGAGCTGTATACTTTTGCTCGCCTCTTCTCTAGTTAACTCACCGTCTGCCTACTATCATCCGCACCTGTCGATCATGATTCACTGATATTCTATAAGACGCATCATCGGTGCCCTTCGCGATAATGGCAATTGAGAGGATGGAAGCGACCGCTCAGGAGAGTAAGAGTGGCTGGCAATGAGATGGCAGATGCGAGACGTTTCGTCTGTGAGCGATTCCGATGAATCGGCTGAATGCTGAGCGTCGTTCTGCTCGATTACGAGGTTGCTTTGAATGATTTGATCACCTTTTTATCACTGATACGTCAGAATCCGCAACATTGATGCTGTGGCTAATCATATGGGATTGAACAAGCTCTTCCATAAATCTTCCAAATTACTAGTGGTGATCAAGAAGCAGCCTCAAGTAGGCTAGCTTTGTGGAGAGTGTATGTATGCAATACATATGTGGCAATTTAATTTTGCATTTCAGCCGTTTTACTCCTTCTTCTGCCCTTGCTCCTTCCCACGACGACGGCGCAGTTTTTCAACCTCGACGGTACGACCTTCATTGAGTCGGCAAAGAGTGTCGTGACGATCCCTTATCATTCCCGTCTTCCTCGAACCCTCACTACGAAGTCTACTCACCATTCCTCATCCCTGGTCGTCGCCAGAAAAAGTACTCACGGGAATAAAGTGTTCCCGCCTGGTTGCACTCACTCTATTCTCCTCAGATCCATCGCTTTCTCTGCTCTCTTCGTTCAACACGCTCTCTCTCTCGTCTTCTCTTACTCTCTCCTTCCTTCTTACCTTCTCTTCCTCCTCGTCCGCCCTCACGGATATCCATGCAGAGGGTCTAACAAGGCCATGAAAGAATGCAAGATTAATAGCTTCAGCGCAACAACAAATCATGAAACAACGCCAATATTGTACTTGATTTTGAAACGCATTCATGGCCAGAAAGAGCTTGCGAAAAGCCGCACTTGCGAAAGCGTACGTTTCGCAAGAGGCAGGAATCATGAAGTGCTGTTCACAATGTCGCCTAGACTTATTCATTCATTCATTTTTATCCACACTAGTTGTTCATGATGCATTAAATTGATAATGGCACAGCAGCAGAGTGACATAACAATCATGATTCACTGATATTCCATAAGGTTAGGAGAGTCGAGTCGACAGTACACAGGTTAAGAGATGACTTAGGGAAAACCGAGGAAATTGGGAGAAATTGCTTGCAGCTTTTCGTTCGCGGGTGCCGGGTCGCTGTCCGCTCGGATCCTTCGACTGTGGACGGGGACAGTGCGTGCATCTCCGCTGTTTCCACGACGGCAAACCCGACTGTTGGGACGGCAGCGATGAATGTTCGCTTGTTAACCTTTTATAAGGACCCTGCCCTTAATACCTTTATACCTCTCCCGAAGAATCACTAGAACAGCAACAATGAGGATCATGCAGTACTCTCAATTCGTTACCTTTATGCTCTCAACGCATTTGATACCCTTAATATTCGCTAACTTATCGTCCTTGCAGTCTGCTTTCCGGGACACGTCAGATGCGGTTCGTACTGCGTCGAGTTGGGCTATCTGGCCCAGTGTCTGGTCAACGCCCGGTGTAATGGACAGCCGAATCAACCAGCGTTCTGTGGCCAGACTAGTGAGCTTCGTTTTTTTCTAACTTCTTATCAAATACCCCTCCTTTGGACACCAATCCACTGATAGTCCTGATAAAGGTATAAAACTGGAATCAATAGCAAGCCAGCATAGTTGAAGTCTCAGTAAGTATCTATTCGACCCTACTTTTCTTCTTCTCCAGTACTCTCTACAAGTAGTGTGCAGTTTCCACTGCCCTTTCACAAGTAGCACACTCTTCTAGGTTACCCAGTACTTTTGTCTGCAGAATGACCCTCGAGCATCTCTTATCACCCCGTGATCTGAGCAACCTGTTTCCATTCATTAATTAACCCCACCACTCGCACGCATCATCCGCACTGCTCACTTGAACGGCAAAAAAAGCAAGTGCGAAGGCGAAAAATCCCTTGATGCTTTGGCCACGAAACTGCAGTTGACAGTGAGAGCAAACGGAGCCAAAAGAATGCGGTGCCATGCATCATATGGCTACTGAAAAACGTAGACAGGGAAGGTGGAATAGGATAGGATAGGATAGGTTCATTAGTGTCATGGGTGATGCCAGGAATGGTATGGTATGGAATGGTCATGCCGCATGTTGATGAGTCATTCTTCGTGGAATGCGGGTATATTTTTGCAGAAGAGAAAGTCTGTCGCGAGGAGTTGGCATTGCCGTGCAAAGCATACGGGGAATGTGTACTGTGGAGCTGGGCGAAGGACGACAAGAAGGACTGTCTCGATGGAAGCGATCTCGGTATCGCGCTCTTATACACAACAATTTTCTTGTCCACTTACGAAAACCATCTATGAGATGTGGAAGTATGAGTCATAGTGAAGCTTACAATGGTTGTGAGATTTCAGTGGTAATGAGTTCATGTAAAAATATCCTTATGCAAATTATCCCTAGTATTTGACAAAAAGCTATTTGTTAGCATTTCCTCTTACGTTTTTCCAATTGCTATTATATCACTTGCTGTAGTCTCAGCATGTTATCGGCGGTTTTTCTCCTCCTCGCCTCCAAAATAGACATAACAGTAGTGAACGGAGAGCAGTGTAGTGTCCACTCCGCTGGTCTTTAGCGTCCTTTGAATAGCCCTGCAATTAGGAGCGAGAGACGGGGAGAAAAGCGAGGGAGTAAGAGCAGAACAATCCTTTACTCTTCCAGATACGGGATACATGCAGATACTCTTGTCCCAGTGGCAGTACATTCTACCGTCCAGCTCGGTTATGCAACATGAAACAGGTTGGAGAGGGAAAAGGAAACCGAGCGAGGATTAGCAATCATTTGTGAACAGAAAGAATTGCAGCTGTACGGAGGACAAAATTACTTCCGGTACAATGCCACACCGAATACCAACTCTATCATAATAAGTGAATTGTTCTTCTATCCATTACAGACCACACCCTCACTCCCTCGGATACCTTCGTTCCCTCCCTGGGTGGATCCATCTACTCATCCCCAACCGATTCGACTCCCGTTCTCCTCATACCCCCTACCTCATCCTCTACAATGCAATCCCCATCGATGCCTATAGTTCCAGTCGTCAAGATCCACACCTTCCCCTATACCACTACTCAACCTTCCCCTCGGGGTCCCATTCCCGCTCCCGGTCTCATTCCCTTCGGTGAATCGTCTCCACCACTCGACATAAGTCCACTGTTGCCCTCCCAGCCCACAACTCCTCGGAATCCCTTTGATGAGTCAACAAGGATGGGAACAGGATTACAATCTCCTACATACCCTGTTGGAAGTGAAAGAGGAGGTACAACGCAATCGTATTCCTCCTTATCCTCTAATCAGCCTCCCTCACCTCTGGGAAACTTCCCTACTCTAGTGGGAAACACTCTGTCCCCTCATGTCATCGAACCAGTAGTTGTTAGCGAGGGAAGAATAGGAGGATACGACGGACGGTCGATAGACGGCCAGACCGGGTTGTCCCGACCTGTCATCTCAGTCATCTCCCCGGCAACGCAGCAGCCCTTCGTGTACTCGAGACAACCCTTCGTTCCTGGAGGAGCTCTACCGATTCCCGGTCAGGCGATAACCTTCAACACCGGATACTACACGACTCCGCGGCCGACTCTCTATCCGAACCGAAATCTGCCCTTCGAATCCGGCGGTCCTCCGACCGGTGCCATTGGACAGAGTGGAACGATACTACCCGGTTCCAACAGCGGACAAGTAGCTCCAGGTAGATATGGAATACCGGGATCACCTCTGCCTGTCTCTCAGCCTGGTTCAACGACGACGTCGACTCCTGAGCTACCCTCTTCTAGCGGCAGTTACTCAACCGGCCAGCAGTCTCCACCACCATACGGCTCACCTCTCGGCGTCACACCATCCAGTAATTCCTTCTACGCTCCTCCACCGGCCACGTACATCAAACCCGTCCCCCATTCGACATTCTCCCATCCACCGGTGCAAATTCGACCAGTGACGGGCTTCATTGTTCCCTTTGGTGTGCCACCTGCTGGACAGACTCCGTATCCACACGAAGGACACTTCTCTGTACATCCGGAGACCACGGGAGGTCGATTTACGTATCCAGGACAGTCTACAGGAACGAACGGACCGCAATCTCCGGGAACATCACCGGGAGGAGGAAGTACTGGACTTGGCTCACCATCATCAACAACTAGGGCATGGAGTTATCCGGGATCTTCTCAGCCATCAATGGGACAGACAGGCGGCAGCACACCTCCACTCCCCAACGGATTATCCACGGAAGGAACTTCCCAAGTGAATACTGGTCAACCTGCCCTAACTGAAGTACAATATGGAGCAACGAGAGGACAGTGGCCGCGAATTTCACCTGGAGGTCTTCCGCCGGTGATCTTCCTTCCGCAGCCGGGGCAAGGGATTACGAGGCTCGCGGAGGTATCATCGGGAAATGGAGCAACGCATACTGCATTCCCATCGCTTCCATCGCCAGCTGGTTCATCCGGAACAGCGACTACTGGTCCTACTAGTACAAGTACTGGAAACAAAGGTGGGGCGGGAGGAGACCTCTACCCGACCACGGAAGGATCTTCTACCGGGACTTCAACTGGCATGACTAATACCGAAGCAACCACTCCCGGTGGACAACAAGGAACTGGAACTGGGCAGGGAACACCGCAGTCTGGAGCTACTTCATCCCCATCTTCATCGGTAACATCAATCGGATCGACGACGAATCCTTCTGGCAGCTCTACAAGCAGCAGAAATGGAACAACGGACAGTGGAAGGCCGAGCACTACGACCGAACAGGTAATCTAATGCTCTCAGAAGAGTAGAAAGTATATTTTTTAAGGAATTCATTCCCCTCGGCACTGTCACTCGAAAGCCGACGACTCCATCTGACACCCATGAGGAATCGACTTCAACAGTTGGAGGAGATGAAGCCGATTCTACGAAGGACATGAAGGAGTGCGGTGCGAGAGAAGTGACTGAGGCTTTGGCTGAAGCTGGCGAGACGAAGTGCGAGTGTGCTGCGGGAATGAGGATTGTGGAGGGGAAGTGTCAAGGTATGGAAGGACTTACGGAGTTTAGCAATGAAATGCAAAGCGTCGAAAAAAAGCATGGTCCAAATGTAGCAATGTTCAGCTGCCAACATCTCAAATATCGTTGTCGATCCGTACCGACTATGCGGGCGTGCGCAAAAGTTGGACAAGGAAGAACTGGCTGCGATTGCCTTGGTTGAGGTTTGATAGACATCCCTCGCAATGATAGCTTCAATCGTTGAGATGCGAAAGACGTTCGACTACCATCTTTGCGTGCGGGATGACTATGCGGAGAAGGGGAAGCTGTTGCTCGATGTTGACTGTGGGGGACCGTGCTCACTCAAGCACATACAGCACACGTTCTCGCAGTCTCCGGAGAGCAAAGACGGGAGAAGGCTGAAATTCGAAGGTATCATGTCGTTAGTCCTTTAGTTTTGTCAGGACACGATGACGAAAGAGCATGAACACTGGTGGGAGGAGATAGGCTGCATTCCCACTGATTATGTTCAGCTCTCTCCCAAAGTGCGTGTTCGGCGTCCACTCTTCATAGTTGCCTCAAACCGTCAATATGCGAAGTCGACGAGCTTACGGTATGCCCACTTGAGTTTCTTAATATCATATCATATCATATCATATCATATCATTTATCCGTGTGTTGGACATCTCATATCACTTGCATATCATATAAATATGTAAGAGCTTCGTTCAGTTCAAGTGTCATTGTCCGTCCGGCTATAACGATACTACGGGAACCGGCAGGATATGCTTGCCGCTAGGACCGGATCTTCAGAATGGGTCAGCACATATAGTCGCGTAATAAGTTCTCCTAACTTTAAGTTGTGTCATATTTCTCGGGCTGTGTCTCATATGGTGGATGCTGCTCCTCCTCTTCCTCATCTTTCTTCTTCCACTGTTGATGTGTTGTCTGTACTCGTGCTACGTTCATCGAATACGAGGCAGAGTCTCTCCCGAGGCGCCGGCCTACACGCAGAGAAGAGTGAGTAGAGGAATATAAATATTATATCATATTGATATAAATATAAATATTGAATAAATATTGATCCGCTGAGTGAGCCTCGTTCAGATCAAAGTTCCATCCAATGTTCGACGACCGATGGGCGACGAACTGCCCCATGTGAGGAGTATGATGCAGAGCACGGCGAGAGGTTTGTATTGCCACATTGAGAAGACATATATATTTAAGAACTCATACTTTTAGCTGAGATTAATCTGTCTGCAAAATAAGCTCCTGGTTTAGGAGGAGCAGTTAGGGGAAGCATTGCCATGGCTCAGAACAAGAATTGGGCGCCGAAGAAGCGGACGAACCTCATTCTGCCACGATCGTCCACGATGGATGTCGTATCATCGGGTACAGAAATTTAAAAATAGAGTAATGAAGTAAAAATAGAGTAAAAAATAGAGAAATGATCGTTCCGATTATAACCCAAATTCTAGTACCCTTAGAGTAAAGCACTGCTCACCAACAAACTTCATAACCCCGAGTTTTGCATACGTTCTAAATTACCGCATCTATACACTATCGCACAGATGAGGAGAACATGGGCGTTCCAAAGTCGCCGACTCCAATAGTCAACGAACAGCCTCCTACTGTACGTGTTGACATCGAACCCCCGACTCCCCAGCCATCCGAGGTACACAATTCTACTGTTTCCTAGAGTAAATCAATATCTTGAAGAAAAACATGTCTTAACTTGTCCTGATTTGTCTTGTTTTAATTTACTTGTCTTAAGCATGTGTGTCTTATCGCGAAGCTATTTTCACAGGGCACACCATCGATCGGTAGCCCGTCTATCGTCACCGTTGTTCCCTTCTCCACTCCATCCACTCCTCCAGCCCACATCACTCCCAAACCACCCACTCCGCCTCCCGTTCCCCCTCCTCCCTTAGTAGCCAAACCCCCTACGCCGCCTCCGATGGTCAAGAGGAACTCCATACCGACAACACCTCCAGTTACAGATAAGGGAGAAACGCCGATACTGACCAGTGAAACGGTAGGGATCCTATTGTTCCTTGAATGCATATTGGTTAGAAGCCGCCGGAGATGGTCTCTCGTCCTACGAAACCGTCGACTCCTCCTGTCGTACGGTCGATGACTCCTCCTGTACCGGGTATGAGCCATGACCTTGGAGTGTTTCCACATAAATGACATAGTATCTTATTACTCGCTTTAGACTCACCCTCGAAGATGCTTCCGATTCCGATCATTCCCCTTGCTCCGTCAACCTCCTCCGAGACAGCGATCCTGGAGGCCAAGGATGGCTCATCTCAGCCGTTGGATGCTCAGACAGCTGAGGATGCAGTAAGCACAATCTAAGAGATCCGGAATCTCTCTTATTTCCAGAGTGGTGGCCAGAATCGCGACAGGAGTAGTAGTATCATCTCCGTGGGAGGACTTCCGACCATTTGGGACAGTTTCCAAGTACTCGGACCCCAGTATGCGAAGTTCAGCGAGGCTTCAGGTATACCTATGCGGGATTTCGTTTATTTTCTGAGAGAGACAATGAAAAGATCTAGATCGACGTGACAGTACGCACTCTCTCGATTCGCTCATCAACAACCGCTTCCCTGAGCACTTCAATGGCCCGATTCTCGGTCCTCGTGAGGAAGGCGCACGAGAGGATGGGGAGGCACAACAGACAGCAACGAAGGTAAATGTGAAGGCAGTCAGACAGACAGGTAGACGGACACACCACACAGACGAAAAAATCAGTCATTTTCTAGTAAGAAGTAAATGGCACAATTCCCCTACCCGTTTGAACAGAAATTGTCTTTAAAGTCCTGTAGCATGTTGCAAGATGTACTCGGAATTCATCAAAATAGATGAAATATAAAGATGAGGCTTCTTTTCCGACTCCACTTTTCAGGGTCCCTCGGCTTTGGCTGATCCGCCCGTCCCGCTTCCTGCAGAACTTTTCCTTGACTCGAACCCTGCCACGCCGAAGGTAGAGTCACCTCGTCTTCACTGTATAAGATCGTACAAATACATAAAAAATTATCAATATGTTGGAATTGCAATAAGTAACATCGTACTTTAATTTCGTACTTAAAAGCGCATTAAGTCCTCCGTCGTGACTCCACTCCCCAAAAAGGACGATCGTAAGGCCAAATTAGCTGAGATGCTCGGAGTGTCAACCACCCCCTCCGATCCTCCCTCCTCTCACCCTCAACCCGTCCCTTCTTCCACTGCTTCCGGTATGCCTTCTCCTTTCCCTTCTCCCTATATTGTTGCCTTCCTTCACCTCCTTCGTCCCGTCTGAGTCTCTCTCCTCTCCTCCCTCCTGTCCTCTCCTTCTCCGTCCTCCTCTCCTCTCAACCCCTCGAATCCCTCACCTTTCCACCCTCACTTGCCCTTCCTTCGTTCATGAATGTTTCTGCTTGAGTTCAACTTTTTGCCTCCATGCTCTAGAAGGAGATGCCGAAAGTGCAGATGTAAGTCGGTATTCGTGTCGATAAGGTGCAAACATGCAATAATCTTAGAAACAATGTAAACATTAGTAAAAGTTCAACATGCCGCGACAGTTAATCATTTCAGAAAAGTTAAAGAAAAGAAAGTTAAAAAAGTGTTTATGTTTATTCCGCACTTTAAAGGTGTCATCGATGATCACGATACGCAAGCGATCGAAGAATTGAGCAGAAGAGGACTGCACATTGACATTCCGCAGATAGATACCAGTCAGTTGGATACGGAAGCCAGCACTCCGAGGTATTTCGCGCACATTTTTACGTACGGTTTATTAAGTTATCTAGGATATTTTGCTTAATAAAAATCAGTTTGCTTCATATTGCTAGTTTAGCCATTCCCGAAGACAGTGACTAAACGAAATATAATAAAAGTAAATTTCTAAATAATGCTTGAGAACGGTGGACAGTCAAGCACATGCTCACGCACCAGTACGACGTAGCAAGGAGGAGAAGAAGCGGGAGAGGGACAAGAGTGGGGAGAGGATGGCCGCACTCAAAAAGGACAGGGACAGACTGGCCATCGCTGCCTCGCAGGAGACCGCCACCAGCAAGCAACGGTAATACATCTATAGAACAACATTTTCGAAATATTGTTTTTAAAGTGTTTGTATGATTGATATAAGTTGTCTCGAAAAGGTCAACGCACTCTGAGCGCAGCAAGCCATTTCCTTAGATCTCGCATGTCTTCCTTCGCGACATCCAATTCGCGAGCGACCGCTGACAGCCGGGAGCGACTTCCCCGAATGACGGCAGCGGAGGAGCGTCTCGAGGCGTTCCGACGGTTGCTTTCTCTTCTCCTCCTCCCCTCTTTTTCCTCCATTCAGCCCCTCGAGTGAATGCTCCCTTTTCAGTGCGAATGACTATGTGGAGCAGTCGAGTCTACGAAGGAATAAAGGGACGACGAGAGACGAGGAGAGACGGAAGCAGAGAAAGACGTTCATGGACAGTGGAAGGGACGTGCGGCCGGGCGAGTTCACTCATACCGGTCTGCTGTCCTCTAGGTACTTGATTTTTATTTGTTAAATACTCCATAAGCTTTTATTCAATAAATAATAGGAAAGGAATGGAAGGTTGATTAGGGTCGGGGCGCATTACAATGGAATCGATCTCTTATCTTGATAGATAAAAAGGGAAAGAAGGAATGGCGGTTCAGGTCTCCCGAGAGATTCGAGAACGAGCAGCGCACGAATCTCGCCCCGACGAGAAAGCCTCCCGTGCCGAAAGTTGGCCGGAAACTAGCCCGCAGTCTGGAACCACCGAGAGTATCCTATACACGGGATATCAAACGAGGAAGAAGCACCCCACCCACCTCAGGAAGGTTGCGCTTGAGGTTTACACAACTGAAAGAGCATTCAGAAGGCGAGTCATGAGTCCCGAGGAAACCCGCTTGGAACGCGACTTCTTCAAGAAATTGGAAGATTTGAAGCAGAAAGGAGATGATTCCCGCCACTCCCTAGCCGTTGTGGGAAAGGAAAAGCACCAAAAACGCTTTCGGTAGGGTTTACGTACCCGGTAGAGGCTAGGCAAAATGGGCAAAAGATTCTGACCACTGAGCGGATCGAACGCCCAACCTTTCGATCTGGAGTCGAACGCGCTACCATTGCGCCAAGCAGTCATGTCAATGGCGGTTGTGTTGGCGAGTGAGAATGCGAGAGGCGGCGAGAGTCAGGGAGGGAATGGAGGGAATAGTGAGGTGCCGTTGTACACTCCTCTCGGCAGTGATGCGCCTAGATCGAGAACAAGAAAACATAGTAAACAGGCAGTCTCCGATGAATTGCATTAAAGCCGTGTGTGTGTGCAACTCTCGCACCTTTCCCCTTCACCTTTTCCCTTCGAGTGTCTGTTTCCCCCTTTCTCAGTGTGCCTTTTTCAGCCGTCCTGTGAGGCAACTGTCTTCGATATCTGAGAAGTCGACGGAGACTCCGGCGGACTTCGCACCGCCTTCCCATCTGGCCATGTCAGCCCCGAGCACAACGAGAAGGGCCAAACAGCAGCAACAGCACCTTCTCCCCCCATCCAATCTGAGGTCTCGCCTCTTCTTTTCGGCACTTTAGATTTCAATAGCTTCTTAGCTTGTTAGATGCTAGAGCATTGCATGACGAAATGAAAAGTAAAAGATAGTCAACAATGCTTAGGGCCGAGCCATCGACTATCATCGAAGAAACGGAGACGATTCGCAGTCCGGGCGTGATGAGTCGGACCGTGGAGAAGAAGCTCATTCTCGAAACGATTACGGCTGACGAGGGCACAGGTATGGGACTACCACGAATTGAGTAGCAAGCGCAAACTATAAGAGACAATTTAGTTTTTCCCATATACTCAAACTATAATATCGGATTGCGGAAATTGCAGATGTCGACGTCCCACTGACTTCGCGACACGAAAGCGTGGCTGACTTGAAGGGAGTCGTGGTTATTGAGAAGTTTAAAGAGACGAAGACGGAGGTGATGCAACCAAGGCGCCTGCCGACTATCGGACACCATTCGAGTTCGCAGCCGACATCCGGTTTGTAGCATTTAAATATCAATATTTAAAAAATACTCTTCCAGCACCTGTCATATTGGAAAACTTTCATGTCCCTTTAAACTGCAAATACTACTTAGGCTATGTAAACTTTTAGAAGCCTTAGCACGTTCATTCAATGAAATTTGTACTCATATTTACCTCGCAATGCCCATAGTGAAACGTCATTTAGAGCATTTCACCTGCGTTCAAGGCATTTGGAAGACGTTTTAGCTACGAGCGAGTGACTACAATTACATCATCTTGTGAACGATGCGGGTATACTATGAACTATTGCAGGTCGACAGCCTCTGGAGCGAGATTCGTCCTTCCTTCCCTCAATACCCGCGACGAGTCGCACGGCCAAGGGCTACTCTGATTCGAATCGTGTTGCCAAACTGCGAAAGAGTCATCAAGATCACGACGTGAGCACACGACTAGCGCTTGAAAACCGAGAGATTGTGGTTTGACTGGGTAAACCATGAGGAGTCAGTCGATATTTTAGATTCTCGTATTCAAATTTTATTCCGCACATTCTTGAACTTCCGTTATTGCATAAGTGCACAGCCAAAAGTGCATATAACCAATCGCAACACCTCTTAAAAAAGAAGACGGAATCATGATCGTCGCAACGCAAATTTGCATTTGAGGATCGGCAATACAAACCCTTTTCAACTTCTACACACGCTTATCACTGGGACCGCAGCTGTCAAGACAGCTTGGTCTCTGGTTGGGCGTGTAGTCTATACTCTACACCATGCATCATTGTAACTTCATGGAGATCATTTGCCTGGTTTTAATGATATGAAAGCAATTTATTGCGTACCAAAATCGCAATATGTCTTTAACACATATGAGTGGAAAGAAAATTGAGCATATCTTTGCTGTGAACATGATGAAAAGGCAGGCTTGCGACAGCATGCTATTATTATCAGAAGCGCGGAAGAACCGCTTAGAAATGATCATGCTTTTTGATAATTGCATGCTTCACCAGGATTCCTCGTCGGCGACGTCCTCCGACTTCCCTACTCCGCCCATTGCACTGCCCGACATCGGACGAAGTCGGCAAGCGTCGAATATCAAGCGAAAGGTAGGGCTAGAATTGATTTTTATTTGCATTTATGTACAGATCCAGCACCGCCAATACGACCACTCGTTTCATTCGTCGCGTGAGCCCCGGTCGGGGGCGGTTGGCGGCGGGCTGGCGACCTCCCGATCGGCCGACAACCTCTGCGATTGCTGCCGACACGAGGAAGACAGTGATACAAAGGTCCCGTCTCCCCGCTTGCGCATATTCGAGTGTTGACTAACACTACGAAGGAGTCGAGAGGGAGGGAAGAGACGGAGGGGGGCCTATAAGTGAATCGAGAGGGCTCACGATAAGATGCCTTGTGACACTCTCGTACATTTATTTGCGTATTCTCCGTAATACACATTGCCCCTCGGGCGTCGTGCACCGCATTGCGAAAGAAACTGAGAGGAGCATTTAGTGAGAGGCGGAAGAGTGTATGATCTCATGATGATGAAATGATGATGAAATATCCTCCCTGCGAGCAGATACATAAATGATTGTGATCTACAGTTAATTCAGCTGCCGTCATTCCTTCCCCCGATCGAGCATCGCCATCATCGCAGTCGAAGTGTCGCGGCCTTTCCCGAGGCAAGCTATTCCTCTTCTCCATTTATCCGCTTATATCCCTCCCCTGCCTCAACTCGAGTATGATTGCTGCTCTTGTGCACTCAGAAATGTTCTCTGAAGACGGAATATTCCCCCGCGACAAGGAAATGCAAATAATAGGACGCCTTCTCAGTGTCGTACTCTGTTGTATACGCTGTGTCTATTGTGCCACGGCGCGTCATCGAGCATGCAGACTACGGAAATAATTATCTAGAGACTCGAGACGAGTTAAAAGAAGGGGCGAAGCGTTGTTGCAGAGTTCGCGGCGGCCACACAGAGAGCATCGACTTCCCCCGGTCTCGGCCCGCCATTCGAGTCTGCTCAGTCTACGAAGTGGAGGAACCCTCTCGTCAGCCGACCTCTCCCCCCACTTTGACCCTCGAGACACGCACCTCCCGCCTAAGGAGAAGCTCTGGTGGGGTGCCCAGATCTCTTGAAGATTCGAATAATCCCCTCATCCTGACCGTTGATCTCGTATCTAACCCTACTCGCTTATTTGTCTAGTCCTTTAGCTGTTTTCCTCGCGAACAAAGCTTTTCTCCTTCACTACTCCGCTCATGTCTAACCGTGCTTTCTCTGGTCTTTCCAACCCCCTTCCCATTCCTCTTCGTTGTTCTCTTCTATCGTGTCATCACCCCATTGTCTCCACTACAAACTTCCTTCCCTTCCCCTCTTCCCACTAACCCGTCATCCTCATTACTTCCCCCCCACCCACAGTAGCTAATCACTCCTATCTCTACTTCCCTCCTTCTATTCTCCCCCTACCCTCGTCACCCTTCCAAGTAGTACTTTTTTCCCATTGTACTCAATTCTCCTTTCATTCTTACGTCCGTCGTTTTCCTCATTTCCGTGTGTCCCCCCTATGCCTTTCAGCCCACAATTATTATTATTATTTCGTTCCCCTCCGCACTTTCAGCCACAGACGTTTCCCGCTCTTTCACCGCCATTCCACGACATTCGTTCATTTCCCTCCCTTTCCCTCTGCTTTCACAACAATTACCTACTGCCTAATCCGCCAATCTCTGCCGATCTCCCCTTTGCCTGCTTCAACTCGCCATGCATTGTTGATTCATTTTGATTCCCCTCCCGGTAAACAAGCAATTACTCACACAGTATGCGATAGTGTGCTAACAAGTCAAGCTTCTTTATTATTACGGTCTCTACACGAAAGAGAGCGGTTGTCTCTCTCAAGGCGAAGCAGAAGAAGAAGTAGATGATCGAAACGAACACACACAGCAAGGTCTTGTAGGAAGGAAGGGGTATCGGCTAGATATGAACGGTGTTTAGGAGCGAGGATGTTCGGGTGGAGGGTGGTTGGGGAGGGAGAGGAGACTGAGAGGAATACTCACACTCTTCCCGCCTGGACGGCGATGGCCTCGGACACGGCGCGGTTGTAGTACGAACGGAGGAAGGAGATGTCCACCGCGTCCGTAAATCCAGCCATCACAGCCGCCTCCAGCACCTTCCCGAGCACCTCCGCCGGGTTCTGAACTCATTCCGGTCGGGAGAATGCAGGGGAGCGGTCGCTTACCGTGCACGACGGCGACGCCAGCTCGAAGTGTTCAGCGGGAGCCGAGGCCCGCTTGAGCATGATGCCTCGACAGGCTGGGGCAAAGGAGAATTTCCTGAAGGTAATGTATATATAGAGCTGAGGCTTGTGCAGAAGAAGGACCGATTCACCTGCAGTCTAGAGCCAAAGAGAGGGAGCATATGGAGAGGAGGAGAAGAGCCGTAGGAGTAGAAGCCATGGAGGGATGTGGAGTGAGGATAGTAAGGGGGCGGGGCTAGAGGATGAGGGGGGATGGGAGGAGAAGACGAAGGGGAGGGACGGGGGAAGGGATAAAGGATGAGGATAGACAAGTGATTGAAGGACAGGGATGAGCACATGACGGAAAAGGGTTATGCAGTAGAGGGGATGGGCACGTAAAGGGAAGTGGGTTATGGAGACCTTCGAGAACTGAAGGACAGGAAAACGGTACATCGATTTGTAGTTGTGGAAAGATCACAAGAAGATTCATTTCGCAAACATCTTTTGCATAACAAAGAATGAGTGTTAGTTGAAAGAAAGGTTCAGAGAAAGGGCTACAGTAAGACATGTTGTAGGTAGTATTATTCTTCCCCACACATCGAAGGAATACAAAGCGACAGTTTCTTTGAATGCGTAGTCAAGCGATTGCTACAATAAGGATTAGTGAAGTTAGGGGGGCGGAAGTCCGGAATTGCTTTGTAACATCTAGGAAAGTGTCTTAATTGAATCGAATGGTGAGGTTCTCGGAGGCTTTCCGTCCAGCATATGTCACGTATCTTAGTCATCAAATACATCTCATGTCCTTCTCCTTTATGAGATTCAATTGAGAGCCATGCTTGCGGGAAGCATCCCTTCTTGTCAAGTGAGGGCTCCGTGAGGCACTTCCTTATTTGTACCGGAAGTAGTGCGGTCGTCTGCGGTGCTATCTTTGACACCCTTCAACAATCTCTGTTCCGTTGCACTTCCTTTCTCTTACAACACGTGTTTTGCAAAAGCGCAGCGGTGCTGCGGAAATTGGCCTTACTGCTACTATTACGGATAGGAAAAGTAGTGAATTTCATCATGCAACTGTTGTCTTCAAGATTGATCTCTGCTACCTCAGGAGATTACACTAGCGATGAAAGGATAGAAGTTAATTCATGCGTTTTGTCATCGAAATGGCGATCATGCGATAAGTGTGTCATCGGCTTATACTGAGAAAGGACTCGTTACGATATTTGTTATTCAACAGACGGATGAAAACAGTTGAATTCCTGTATTCGCAAAGCCTTGTGAGCTGTCTGAGAAACGAGACATCTCTAGACAGTCTTATTAAGCCGATATTACCTTATATCAGGAGTTATGCATGTGTGGGTGAACGTTATTTTCACACTACAGGATCATTTCGCAATTAGATATGCATGTATAGTTTTTCTCCATGATGAAAAGTTCACAAGAACAAATCAATCTGTTTGAGATCAACGAATAACGCAAAACAGAAGTGCGCATACGGTTCAGGTAACGATGAAGTACAATCCATATTATTTTCATCTTCCGCCCGGGTGCTTATCGGGATAGGTACGAGAAGGAATTACAATAGACCTACGCAGGCGTCCACAGCTTTCTAGGATGCGATACTAATGTCTCACAAAAGATTGTACGACAATCGTACATTCCGTGCGTCAGAGAGAGAGAGAGACTATTTCCCGATATACTTCCAGGGAAACAAGTTTATCCTTGCAAGAAATGAGATCGGTCCGGATCTCCAGAACAACGGAGACTATTCATGGAGATGGTGTGGTAATAGAGGAGGTGTCAGCTGAATATAAGATAAGGAATCCTAATCGGAGAAGAAGCAGGAAGATGAGGATCGAGAAGACGCATGTTGTGATCCCGAGACATACCCGAGTTGAGCTTCCTGAATATTATTTTAAAGATTACGAACAATTCTACTACTACCATACCTGTATGATCAAATCAAAATTTTCAACTACCTATTTTTCACTTCATTTGTTCCTACCATCATTTTTAACATTCCACAGCTTGATCATTACTGTGCGGAGTGGATATAGTTATCAGTGAAATACAGCATTCCACTAATACCTTCGGTATCGCTATTGCATATCAGAAGGGTGTAGCAAAGCAATTGTCCCTAAACCCTCTAAGGCTTACTGAAAGATTGTCAAAGCGGAAACGTAAGCCGGTAGATCGCTTACTTTTTATGCCGATTCTACTGTCGGCTGTCCTTAAAGAAGGGAAGGATGCAAATCTGGACGATGAGAAGAATCATGATGACTATGATGGCAGACAACGCGATCCTAAGCACCAGACGCATGCGACGCGCTGAAAGAGGAGACAGCGTGCGATGGAGACTGGGAATGATGCCCGATTTGGACTGGGCATCTATTTTATTGTTAAGACTTTATCCTCGAACAGTGATAGTGTGTAGCCTGCGATTGCATACGCAGCGCATGATTAACCTGTTTTGCGTGATTCTTTGATACGTTCTTATCTGCCCGACTTATACTTTACCCGAGCCGAATGTATCGGACTGTGGTATTTTGCGGGCGCTCTTTTCGTTGCCAGTTCTCACAAAAAGGGTCGTTAAACCCGCCGGAAAGATGGTTCCAACCATTGAAGTCTGATTCCATCACAAAATCCGCAATTGTTAAAAACTGTTCAAATGAGGAGTCTCTTGCCATTTTAGACATCTGCATTCATAGCCTTCGATAGTTTGATCAGTTATAGATAAGCGACGGAAGGCCGTTGCTTTGGATGGAATCAACTATCAACATAATGATGTCTTATCACACGGGTCGCCGTCATGGATTGGACTACGTCGTCAATAGAGACACACACTCTTCGTATTTGATGACAAAGGAAACTACCACTGCAGCCATACGAAATTAGCGCAAATAGTTATTGCATCAGTTAGGAGCGAAACTTTAAGCGCAGTGTTTCGACGCAAAAACTCTGTTTTCACGTATTTATTTTATATTGATTCTCTCTTTACATGTACTTATTTTATAATGAATCTCTCTTTACAAGTATTTATTTTAATTGAATTTATACGGTTTTCTTTTTGTAAAAGTATAAAATACCTATAACTAACTCAGCCTAGTACCTCGGGACAGTTCGCTATCGATCTGCAGTTGTAGTCGGCGTTCTCGTTCGAATGCCGATTCCACCTTCAACGGAAGCGTATCATACAATGTACACTCTCAGTTATTCTTACTAAGGTTGGTCATAAAGCACATCATTTACATGCATTTTTGTCTTGCGTTTTCATTCGTCGACGTTCGCGTGCGATGATGCAAGTGATGAACTTTATGAACTTGTTGACCAACCCTTACTCTTACGTCATGATGATATCCAGCCAAGTCTGCATAGCCACACGGCGAATCGGGAAGGGGAGGAGGATAGGGATACCCAACGGGAGGTTGGTATGGAGGAGGGGCGGAAGTGTCGACGGAAGGAGAGGTATACCAGACATCGGAGATGGGCACAGGGACTGAGGGTCGGAGATCTGAAGGGGGTTTAGATCGGGAGAGGAGAATGGAGAACATACCATTGATGTTGAGAGGCGCGGGATGCAGGGAAAGTGCGTCGAGTTGCGCTGAAAAATCGAAAAGTAACAATATCTTAATTACGCGACTATAGTATAAGTCATTCTAGATAGAACATCAATAAACGTCTAATTTCGAGGAACCCTTGCGGGAGCAGAAGATGAGAGTAGGCTACGTAATATCATCAACAGTTCTCACTCGGATCGCAAACCGTCGCGGCTCTCGGTTTGTCGAAATTGTCCATGGCAGCCGGTATGCACGACGAAGACTATCGTCTGATACCGATAACAGTTGAGCGGGTCGTCCCCTCCCTCTCTTCCTCTCTGTACTCTCCACCCCCCTTATCGCCCACCCCCTCCCCTTGCATCGCTTCTATCACCCGATTCGTCTACTGATCCCACGGAGCTTAGCGATGACAATGACCGTTTACGCGAGTAACAATATCCAAAAGACATCGGGAATGACCACAAGGGTCACGAGAAGGCAACAACGGGTAAGATAAGATTAATCCAGAGGAATCCATAGGGGAATTAATCCAGAGGAATCCATAGGGGAAAACCAGCAATTTACGTAGTTAATGCTTCGAAGAAGAGGGACGGTCGTGATCCATGGTGTATCCATCATACAACTTGATTATGCCGGCTGAACCGCCACACTTACTGCCTTGCTGAAATATTATGATTTTCTGAGTCCGTTTTGAACTTCTTACCTTCACCCAATGCATGTACAATTCGTGAGCATAATGGAAGCAGGCTCCGCATGACGTACAATAGATGGAGGGATCCTGAAAGGAATTACTTACCACCGAATCATATGATTATGCGAAGGTTAAGGTTAGTTCCTTATCATCAAACGTTATAGATCATGTTGATGAGCTTAGTCCTTCAAAACCGACTGTGCAAGTAAGAAGACTAGGGAGGCAATGAAACAGAGCTCTTCAGCTTTGTGGCAAGCAGGGAAAATGGATTGGTTCATACATAGTTATGCTCGCTATTGAGTTGATGCCGAGTACGAGTGCGAACAAAGTTGCTTTCTTGTTAATAATATTATGCTTACACTAACTGCCGCCTCGTCTTCATGTATTCTTGAAACGTGTCCGATATAGTCCTCGAGAGTGTACATTGGATACTGACCGCAGAAAGCACAGTAGGTATCTGAATGAGACAGGTTGCAATGGATTCAAATGGTGCCTGTTATGTCTTGTGTGATCAGCAAGTATTTCAGATATAAATCTATTATAAATAATCACGAATGACTGAAAACGAACGCGCCGCAAGTCGCATTCTCCCACCGCGTTTCCACGAATTGAAGACTGTGTCGTGATCGTGCTGCAATGTATTATACATTCATCAACAGGTTATCGATCTGTCATTGAGATTGCATTTCGCACTACTCGATTTGTACCAGTTTATGGACGCGAAGAATGGAGTCAGAGATGGTCCGGTAGTCGCAGTAGGTGTCCTCGCATTGCATCTTCGCATACCTCAACCATCACCCATTCGTCACATCTCCAACCAAAGCGTCTTCATTGAATCGCTTTAGCTTCGTTTCGTACATCACATTATCGCCTTTCCTTCACTATATTACGTGCCGTGTCACCGCCGAACGGAATAGATAAGAAGTTGCGCGCTCTCTGGACGTTGATACTCAGTCTTATCATTTGAGAGGGGGAAATGACGAAAAGGAAGAAGACAGACAGGGAGACTACGCACTACAGTGATCTACTCGGAAGTGACTGCGTTCTCTCGGTTATTCCTGTCTCGAGCAAGTACTGTCGTAGATACTGAGACTCTTACGCAAGCGATTATGTATGCTTATGCCCTGAGCTAAGTATAACCATCATTCTGCCTATCGCGTAGACATTAATGCGCCCATTCGTCTTATCTGCGAAGTGTGTAGCCAAAACGCACTCGGTCCATCGCTCGCGGTGCGCCTGCTTCACGTGAGAGGCGAGTGCCGACCACTGGGCCGATCCGAACTGGGAAGGGCAGTAGGGACACCGGACCAGCACTTGCGAGGTTCGAGTCTGCAAGGGAAGAGAGAGTAGAAACGGCTATGAACCTGTTTCGGCATTAGTCATACTGTAATTAATTCTAATTTAATGAAACGCATGAGAAAAAAAGCATAAACGAGTCATTGACGGTACTATTTATGTGACGCAATGATCATAATACCAACAATTGCAGGTCGAGAACTTATTGCGATCGCTCCTGATGGAATGCTTTTCCTGAACCACTGATGTTGAGGAGTTAGACTCAATCATCTACCTGATAACGATCGGTGCACGATCTGCCGATTTCCTGAGCACCTTGACGACCTTCACTCCTGCAAAGTTATTACTAAGGCACAATCTGTAACGGGCAACTAATAATGATGTAACAATTATGTAATGTATTCAATCCAAATATTACATGTAGGATATCAGGCAATGTACCTTCACCGGGCACAGAGCGCTTGACGCAAACGATATTGTCTGTTGATCCGCGAGTGACTTGCACGTTCGACTGAATGGCAGACGTTGTGGGTTCGTCCTGAATAGAGCATTTACGGCATATAAAGACGGAAACACGCCGAAAGATTTTAAAACTCACCGGATCGGGTTCTTCCTTTTTGATCGTCTTCTCTGCGTCGTTCAACGAGAGAGGATTGTCCTCTGAACATTAAATAGTACGCTAACAATGCATGAAAAAGCGAACCCTGTGCGAAGACCGGAGGATCCGTACTACAAAGTTGTTCGTCAGGTTCTTCTTCTTTCTAAAATAGGAAAATAACTCAGTACATATGAAGATATGAAGAATTCCATATGAATAATATAGATAACTCGGTAGGAGATATTAATGTACTAACCTTGACATCGTCCTTCAGGAATAAGGTAACAGTAGAAGTGGACGGTCTGGTTGGAGGAATGGGTCTCGTAAGGGGTTTTGGAAAGGGTTTCGGAAGGGGCTTCGGAAGGGGTTTGTGGACGGGTCTTTTCTTTTCCACGGGAATAAACGCTTCCGCGCTTCCCTTCCTGTTGAGCAGGGCGTTATTGAAAAGACGCTTGGAACACCTTAGAAGATCATCGGCCAAGTTGAAAATGGAATCCTGCAACATCGTCTATGTATTTTACTTATTTTACAGCTACGTTAAGTTTTGGGAACGCAAACTCTTAATTTAACGCAGAGATTGAACGCTTCATCCTGGATAAAAGTCCTCTATTAGGAAAGTAGCAATATGTTCTCTTTTTTTATTTCTCAAAAAAAATTCTCACATTTTCGTCGAGTGCGCCGTCCATCTTCGCAGCTCTAATGCTAGTTATAAGCAGCTTGATCGCTTGGTTCTCGCAGAACAACATCTGAGCGAACTGAAATCAATGGTTGACTTTTACGGGTGGAGAGGGGTAATTGCTTACATCATCATTGTTATCAAAGTCTCGGCACTCTTGAATCGGAGCGAGGACTGCCCTCATTGCTGTGATGAGATCCGTTGGTGGGTTAACGCGCTGGAAATGAAGGTTTCATACTTATACCTCTGCGACTATATCCCGCGCGAACCTTATTTGGTCTTAACAGCAGAATTCCGTAGATTACTAGGAGGAAAATTGCTTTTTTTCGAATTTTGGCTAGGCTTTCACTACCTAATCTCTTGCGTTTGTACTTCGTTGCGGAAGTTTCGAATGACACTCCGTTTACAAAATTCTATAATTCAATTGTGAGAAAATTAATAATGTTGATACCAAATCGTTGGGCTGAGCGATGACATACGAAGTTGGTTCTTCAGTCAGAGCCATATCTTCTGCGGCTGGAGTTCCTGAGAAATTTACATGCTAATATTGATTGATCATTATTCAATTTTGTAATATACATTCAACTGTGCCGCTTAACTATACCGTATCCTGCGGCTCACGGTACTTATGCCTACGTGGTGCTCTGCCCATCATCCATGGCACGCCTTACGAACCGTTCGTCCAACAGTACAACTACGTACCACTTCCCATAATCGGTGTGAAGGAAAGCTTGGGTGATGCGGCTTCATTGGATGGAATGGCGGAGGACGTGGGGAGGCTACTCGAGAACAGGACCTCTTCTCGTCGCCTTTTGCACGCTTGCACTGCCTCGTCGTCCTTTCTGTCCTTCACCTCTTGCCGTTCACGTCTGAAAATACGATTCTTTACTTGGATTTGCATAGTGTTTTGCTTACGCGTCTCTTCCATTTCTTTCAAGTTCTTTCCTTATTACAGGACCTGATAGTGTAATTCTGGACGAGAAAGGCCAATTCAGTTTCGTTCCGGAGCGGCGGCCGATAATCCTTGGGGAACTTGATCTTGTGAATGTAGTGCCGCGAGAATTGCAGAGAGATGCGACGCCACTCTGTGCGGGCGGTGCCGGCTGAAGCAGGTCCTTATTCAATTCTATCTCCTTCGATACTTCTTGGACAAGAAAGTCCAGCTCACTATTTCCTGCTTATTTGTGAGAGCAAAAGGCTTGAGTAAATAAATTCATCTTTATATCTATTTTACAAATTGTGAACCTCACCAGCCATTCTGCACACATTCTCCACGTCCTTCAGCGCATTCCATCGCAGCTCCGAATTCTTGTTCGCTCTGATTCGCACGTTCCATATAACGGGTCGTGCCCGCACCTCGCGAATGAACTGCTTCTCCTCCTCTTCCGTCATCGGCTCCTGCGTATTGCATCTTGCGAGACTAATTTGTTGTGGACCACAAATTGGCCATGAGCTACTCCTATCAAGCGCAGAGCGACATTACCACAGCTTTACGCTTTAGGGGGTAAAAATGCACACAAACTGGCTGGAATTTTTCACTCAATGCATCAACTGCTATAGTATGGTTGTTTGGTAGCGACTCACGGTCTTATCCACCCGCACCGCCTCGTCTTCCTCCTTGGGCGAAGCGAACGAAGGCTCGGCCATCGACAACTTCTTGCTGAGAGCACGACGGCTCGTCATGCTGAAAGTACCACAACCGACTAAACTAGACTAGTAAACCGAATATTAGATAGCTAGAGGATGAACGCGGAGATTAAAGCGAAAGCAGTTTAAAATTGTGTACGAGTGCGCCAGGGCGACGTTTGGCAAACGTCGGCACCCACGCGCACTCAGCGTTCGAATAGGTACACCACAGAGTGGACTAGACGGGTCAAATGTTCCCAGAGACACTCTATTGTCCCAAGGGATTCCCCTCATTGTAAGTGATGGGAATGCACTCCCTCTACCCAAGACGCGCGGCTTCCTCTCACCTTTTGTTGACCTCCCAACGCGCGCAAACTCCCATTCAGGCCAATCGTCCATCTTTCCTTTCCTTTCCCTCTCTCTTCTTTCCTGTTTACGTTACTTACTTCTGTCTCGGTTTGACCAGTTGACTCGCGTCGCTATCTTGTCATACAATGACAAATTCCTTTGCAGCAACGATGATTCCCGAAGAGTGCCAATCCGCTCTCAGTCACCTTCGCAAGTCGTACCGGACTCCGCTCGCTGTGTGCATTCGACTCACGGCAACCGGTACGAAATTTAAGTTTGTCTCAGAGTCAGGAACTTACAACAAGCAGAATGCGAAAGAGTTTTTGATCGTTTATCGTTCTCGATTAAGATTGTTCAAAAGCAAGAGCAACCAGTGTTATTTTAGGCAGTTCCCCGTTCGATGAGATTATCGGTTCCATGTCGAAGATCATGCAGACAGCGATGGCCGCCTACGAAGGAGGACAGGTTCGGGCTTACATTAATAGTCTTACTGATCGCTCCGTTTCTTTAGTATCACTAGTGGTTAGGCATAAGCTGAAGCAAATAGCTCTCAAGTCCATCGCTTGTGAGATAGGCGCGACTATGCCACGTGATCCGATATCTTCACCAATTTATCAGGCTTTCCTCGCCCCGAAGGAACTGTCGAACCTCGTGCGCAGCGTAATAGAGAACGAGGGTAACATGAAGAGTACCGTGAAGGACGTAAGTTCGCTTTTAGTTATTTTAGCTAACATTACAGGAGGATTGTAAGAAATTGCAAGCGTATTTTGAATCACTTTCGAACTTTCGAATAAACACAGTCGTTTCAGCAGGAGCTTCTGCTGTTCGCCAAGGCCTTCACTACGTTCATGGACTTCCTGCAAGGCACGTGGTTTCCGAAAGACCCGATCGTCCCTACGAAGAGCACGTCGAAAACGAGGGAACTGCCGAGTGCGGCGGACTTGGCCTCCTCATCCCGAGCCTCTCCCGCGCCCCATCCGCCACCTCCTAAGAGAGTGTTCGTGCAGCAGGCTTCGGCAACAGCTTACCGTAAGTAAATGTTGAGATGTGAACGTTTATATCCTAATTGCGGATATTTCACAACTTGTAGTTCTGGTCAGAACATATTCGATTATAGCAGAGAGGGTTTGAAAACCAAGCACGATTAGCGCATTTATCGCCTGACTCTCTTCATTCGTCCGTTCTATTCATAACTCTCTCGGTCTCATAATACACCTAAAAGGTTTGATTTTCAAACCCTAATAGCAGTTGGAGGTGGAACAGAACCAGAAGCTTGGGCCTTTTCACATGTGTGAGCCCATCTCAGGCCCGACCGTCTTCCGTCCCGCCTCCTCCACTCGCGTCCTTCCTGCTGTCAATCGCGCTCCCGGACCGGTGCCAGGATCGACGAAATTCGTGTCTGTTGTGAAGGAGGAGGAGGAGGACGAGTACACTGCACCCAAGGACGAAATGATACAAGAACGGAAGAAGCCTGCCAAGGCAACTGCTGAACGACGCGTAGGAAACGGTTGGTGCTTTCACTTATGGAACACAACAATAACGAAGATAACGCAAATATTGTACAGCTAATAATCCTCTTTTTCAATAGCGCATAGTCATAACGTCGCAAACGCATTCTGTGCGGACATTAGTCTTGTTTCTCTTAAATAACCGGTAAACTTCAACAGTTGCGCTATTTATTTTGCTTCTTAAAACTTGTTTTAGGCCTACACTGCTCACAATTTCAGTTACGGTGCGTGTGGGCGGAACGATAGCTAACACGTCGCCAGGAGGATTCTCGATTGGAGTGCAGAGATCAGGAGTCACCAGCAGGTGAGGCATATTTCGGGATTGAAAATTAAGTGATCGCTGTCCTGACAATTGAGTAATTTTGCCTTGAAGTCGGCAGCTAAAGATTTAACTGCGGGGATTCCTACGCGGACAGATAAGACTGGTGCATCTTCTTAAGTAATACCTGCAGCTTTACGTTCCAATTACTATAGCGGCTGTATGGTGTGCTATGGACACTTATCTAGAGACTTGTCTCAACCAAGTAATTGCAGAACCGCGCCGGGAAAATCCTCTTCCGCACACCTTTCTCAGACGCCTCTTGACGATGAGGTTATCCTGCTACAACGTCATTATTACTTCATAATCTCTGAATCCATTGTATCTTCTTGAATACATACTTTCAGCAATACGAGATGGTAACAGTTGATCAATCGATTGAACCGGAGATCAAGGAGGAGTTGATGGAAGAAATGGGTGAGGAAGTGGAGAGGGAGCCGGCATGCAAGAGACCGAGACGGGACCAGGGAATGCTTGTTAATGGTACGGTATTCTTCTCAGTTTTTAGCCACATGCAAATCTTTTGAATACACATAATTTGTATATTTAGCGTTCCAACAAGGTGTCTTGTTTCTTTTATATCCAGTGAGTGTTCTATTTCAGGCTCTAAGTGCAAGATTTGCAAGATGACCATCAAATCGTTCGCTGCATTTGCTTACCATATGACTCACTATCATCCGGGTGAATTCCTCTCTGGTGTGAGTTATTGTGGAAAATAACGTTCTATCATGATCATCATTCTTAGTGATGACAAACACATTTGCAGGTCTCCTATTTCAAGTGTACGAGTTGCGAGTTTATGGCTTCGAACAAGGCGCAGATGATCCGGCATTGGGATAATGTGAGTACCTGCACCATTATTGTTTACCTTCTTTGGAATTTTCGTCGTAATCTCTTTATTTCGTCTCTTTCAGTTTCCGGACTGTGCTGGGGTCGCGGAGCTCGTTTAGCCGTATATTCAATCATGGTGTCATCCTACGTCATATTCGACATTTTCTTGTAGCAAAATTATGTTCTACTTTCCTGTATGATTTATTTTTTATATTTCGTTATCAATTCATTACAAGTATCGTGTTTTTTTGCGAGTGTCGTGTGGAATTCATTAAGCTTCAATAAATATCGTATTCTATCTTATTCTTCGTTGAACATCGGTTGATGTTTCTTTATAGGGGCAGGCTGTTCTGGAAAAGAATGAGGTAATACCTATCGGGCGATAATTATGGTGGTCGGAGAAGAGAGGCTTTTTCTCTACCGGGGTAATAATGGACTGCTTCCAAAGGCAGGGAAAGGTTTTTTAAAAATGATGTGCCTGGTCAATAGTAATAGAGAAACTTGAGATACAAACAAACAGGATTTATATTCCCTTTTTTCAACTATGTGGTGGAATAGGCTGGGCCGTCAAATTACTTTGGCTCAAAATTCGTTTATTAATTCCCCCTCTTTTTTGTGGCATTATGATGTGCCTGGTCAATAGTAAAAGAGTCAAAATCACATTTTTCTGAAGTAAAATTAAATTATAAGCTAAAGCTCGTTGAGATATAATTTGGCACTGAAAGGATAAACATCACAAATGGAGAACAACGGAACAACGGTACCAAACAGTGATCTCAAATGCTAATACTGATCATTATAGTAGGCCTGGGCATGAGCAAAAGTGTCGAAATAATAATCTTCTAGATCGAAATTTCATGAAGAACTCGAATCTATAAAGATATGAACTGACACTGGAGGGATTAGTATCGTAAATGAAGGATAATGTTGGTAATGTATACTAACGGCGACCTCAGAGTTCAATATTAACCAGTGTATATAGTAGACCTGGGCACGAGCAAAAGTGTTGAAGTGGATTTTTTCTAGATAAAAATTTTATGGGGAACTCGAATACGTATAGATATCAACTGGCACTGAAAGTATTTGTATCGTAAATGAAGGATAATGTTGGTAATATGTACTAACAACGACCTCTTTACGGACTTTGACGAAGTTCCCAACATTCAAGGCTCTTTTTGAAAGGGCTGGGCAGTTCTGAATTGATCGGGAAATATGTTTCTAGTGGTGAAATAATGTGTAGAATTCGATTCCGTCGATAAATCAACTGGCACTCGACGATTTTGTGGTCTTTTCCACGAAAAATCATAGAATTCGGAAAACGCAAATTTAGATTTATGGTTTTTGCATGCTTGATATCAAACTTTTGTGCAAGTCTGAACAGTCATTAGAAAGAACTGTTCAAGACGAGCATTTTCTTTTTTGGAATGTCTTCCTAGGATCACTTTGACGGGAGTTGTGGTTTTCTATCTGTTTGTGAAAAAATCGCTTGACCTATTTTGGTTTTTGTCCGATTTCTATGTCTAACACATTTTCCGCCACTAACAAAAGGTACTACGAGAATCAGCGTGAAATTCTTCACCAGATAGACCAATCATTGATGAGCTAAAATCAACCATTGGTTGAGCGGTGAAACTCAAGGAAAAAATCAATAATTCTTATTACAGGGACGATATTCCGAGTTCCACCCTTCCCGAACAGTTGCGTCGGTATCTTCGGGAGGACTACGAATCCGACAAGTGAGTGGTTGTTGTTCTTGAGTACTTGACTGCAGAGAGTTGATAAAAAGGGGAAATAATGGGATCTGATGGGAGACAAATGCTCACGGGATGTTCTCAGCATCATCGGCTTGATCACTCCTACGGCGAAGTGAGAGCTCATATTCAGCCGCTAGTTCAACATCTCTTCTAGCCAGATCGTAGTCCGACATATCCTCCTCTTCGCTGCAATAATGGTTAACGAGTTCTTTCTTTGAGTTTCATCCCTCAACCAGTGATTGATATTGGTAAGATTTGACTGGCGGAAGGTATACTCTCACTCATCATCCGAATCCATCCAAAGGCTTCTGTTGCCTCGAAGGGGAGACGACTCGGAAGCTATGGCTGTCGACAATTCGGCGTCGAGGACTATCACAGGCGAGCCATTGAGGTAGAGCTGCAAGTAAAATGAAAAAGTAAATTGAAAAAAAAATAAAATGAAAAAAGAAAACTTCGCTTAATGTCATAGGTAGTGAAAGATGGATAATGAAGAAGAAGGACCCACTCGGCAGCCACACGTTTCTCACGGATTGAAGGGAGGGGAGGGTCCACTGGTGGCTGCTCTTCCCGGTTGCGAAACCAGCGTAGTAATACAGCGCACTATGTCGTTCCATAATAGAGACTAATCCGGTGACTGTTAAAGAAGAAGCACTCACTGGTTTTCCCATGCTCCGAACACGTGGTTGATCTGCTGTATATTCGTGTCCGAAGGCTCTAGCTCCTCATCCGTTCTAGAAAAGCATAGGTTGCTAGGAAATAGTTAGGTTTGCTATATAAGTGAACACCATAGAGGTTAGTCCGGTGAGTGTTGAAGAAGAAGAAGTACTCACTCCTCGTCCGTAGTAAACGGATCATCAAAGAACCGACGCCCGCTGACAGTACGCTGCGTGGCACGACTGCAAAGAAAGCGAATATTCACAACAGGGCATCGAGGGAAAGGGATCCTCGATATTCTTACAATAAGCAATTGTTTCCACTGACAACTATCGCGTAGTGTGAGCATCCTTGTGAGCATCATTTGAGAGTTGCGAGTATCACTTAGGTGTAAACATTAAGAATGATAGTTCAAGAACAACAACCACTCACTTGTCGGGTTCGTAGTCCTCCCGAAGATACCGACGCAACTGTTCGGGAAGGGTGGCACTCGGAATATCGTCCCTGTAATAAGAATTATTGATTTTTTCCTTGAGTTTCACCGCTCAACCAATGGTTGATTTTAGCTTATCAATGATTGACATGGGTAAGCAGGCAATGAAGGCAAATACTCACTCTTCTGATTTATAAAGACGGTGGTGAGTAGGGGGTCGTTTAATAATAGCAATTGGTCCGGTGACTGTTAAAGAAGAAGTACTCACTCAGCATCCATGCCGTGTTCCGTGTCCGGGATGAGCTGCTGCTGTAGAGGAGTCGCGTGCACGACGTGGTACTCTTCGTCATCATCCGACGGCCTAGAAAAGCACATTTTTGGTAGAAAATTGTTAGTTTTGCAATGTAAAAGGTCACTTAGCGGCATAGAGGGTAGTCCGGTGAGTGTTGAAGAAGAAGAAGTACTCACTCCTCGTCCGTAGTAAACGGATCATGAAAGAACCGACGCCCGCTGACGGTACACTGCGTGGCACGACTGCAAAGAAAACTAATATTCTCAGCAGGACACATAGTGCGTGGATTGCGAGCTGTGCGATAGATGGGAAGTAGCTACTCACTTATTGGTGTAGAGGGTCTCGAGATGGGAGACGTTGTCCTGAGAGTACGGCGGAGGAAAGGCCCTGGAAATGCTGAGTTTACGACTAGTATCCATGTGTCCCGTTTTATGTGTAAGAGAAGCTAAATATTACATAATTAGGTAAGGACTAACGTCTGTGAAGGATGGGAGACCGTGGTTCCCGTGTGTACATGAGAAGGGAATGAACTGTACGCGGGTGGAGGAGCGAGGGACTGAGACCTAAATGTATTGTAAGTGTTTGTTGATAAGAATTGATGAGACTTGAGAAGATACTAGTTTGCAGAGCAATGGTAATACGCACAAAGGAACGAGCGTGTTTTGTTCAGTCACCACGGCCTCTTCGTACGCGGGTGGAGCTAATCCCCGCGAGGGGCTGAAATTAAATCATTCTTCTCTTTTAGAGAACATCCTAGGCATTGTTGGTGATTGTTTGCCAACGTCTCTTGTACCTCTATCCTTTCCCCCAACAAACATGAAAAAGACGCCGATTGTTATTTAGTCATTAACTTTCTTTTTTGGCTGAGATGCTCCTCCCTATAAGAACATGTCCCCAATCGACTCGCGCGTAAGATAACGGCATACACAGCCTCAGTGTATGGCAACCATCACGATTATCTACTTGTATGTAGGCCTGCGACATTAGGCAATCGGTATTGGTAGTGATGAGTATTTGTTAATAGCATGGTTACTCACGTATTGTATCCCATGGCGTCCGCATGTTCGGTCGGCTGAGCATCAGCTGATGCAGCGTGCTGCGATTCCCTCAAACTGAGTCTAACAAGGAGTGGTTGTAACCATGCAGAGAAATTTGAATATGAAAAATATCACATCTCGGGTAATTTTATGTGCTGATTTCGAATATAGAATCGAAAAACTCCGAAGTAAGAGTATTTTTGAGAAAAAGAGGGTCAAAGTGCCCTAGTCTTAAATAGGTCTCGATGCTCTCTACACTAATATTTAGCTGTTTTGGTTGTAGTAAATGTGCAAACTGTGCAGAATTCGATTCTTAGGTCTCCATAGTTATTTATTCTGCCCTACTTCTATTAGTGGCCTGATAGAAACCCTCTCAAGAATGAAAATAGGCGTTGGTAGTAGTTAGAAGAGTAAAACACAAACCAACTTTGAGCACCGTTTTCTCGAAAATACTCTTACTCCGGAGTTTTTGGATTTGATATTTGGAATCAACGCGTAAAACTGCACTAGAAAAGTTATTTCTCATATCGAAGTTTCTCCGCAGGTTAAAACCTCTCCTTGTAAGACATTCTTTTGTTTAGGCTATAACAACTTGAGATTGTGCAGCTCATATATGGAACATAGAGATGCCGGATTGAAGAAGCTGATTACCTTCTGATATTGCCCAGGGTGGTGCGATCGGAAGCGGCTCCAAAGTCACTAGTGAAGAGGAAGGGCATGCTGACTATCGCGTACCCTGAATTTCTTTGTTGCGCATTTAATTACATCCTAGGTAAGCTAGCGTATAGGCAAAATTCGACACAATATTCAATACACAATAGGAAAGCAACAAATAGTGATGAGAAAAGACTGAACAGAACGGATGGGAAGATATGACCAGTGTTCGTTTCTCTCTCGATTGGAATTTCAAATTCAAGGAGTTTTGACGCCTATCGAAAAGCGGGAGAAAGAGTCTCCAGCAGAAGAGTGAATATGAATGCGATCGCTGCAGGATGGTTCGAGGCGAGGTCAAGCTTTGATTACAGTAGGACAATATTCGCCACAAGTAGAAGGGAATAGGAGATGTATCGTAGGTGATAGTTAGAGTCGAGATGTTCTTATTCTTTCACAACCTCTCGCTGAGTCATCCCAACAACACATGCCCAATCTGAAAGTTGGGAAGCTAGAGATATAGTCTTTTAAGATAGAAGATAGGCTCTTGTCCCGCTGCATTCCCTTCCCTTTCTATTTGAACTCGTAGTTAGACTTGTGCTATGTCATAATAAAGTAGCGCTAGTCCTACTATTGAGCTATGTATAGTCCGCCGATAGTTAATATCGTTATAGACATACGAAACTCATGACGAATTCGCCCCGTTTGCTGCGAGCAGAAGGGAATAGGGGATGATCACGAAGTCGCCCCGTTTTGCTGTGTGAACGGAAGATGCCCAAACGACTGAAGGTACAGATCTACCATATATTGATCCGACCCGTGGCCCTCTACTCCTGCGAGTGTCTACCAGCCAACGCGAAGATGGAGCAGATGATGAATGTGATGGAGATGAAGATGCTGAGATGGAGCCTCGGATTCACAAGACTCGACAAGAAACATAACATAGAAGTCAGAAGCTGCCTGACTCGTTGCACCCATCCACAGCATTCCTAGCGTTCGAATAGCGAATTGCAATTTCCGCTATGATCTATCGTGACTGCGGCCACAAAAAAGAGCTAAAATTCGACAATTTAAAAACTTGATCTCCATCCGATCAGTCCAAAGAGGCGAAAATTTGGTGAAGATTCTTTCAGCCGTACTGGAATAAATTCAAAATGAGTTTTCAATTCGCTATTAGACACTCCCCCTTTTGGTCGGAATGCTGTGCATCTCGGAGAAGATGCGAGAGAGTCGACGGCGATGGAGGCGAGGCCATGCGAGTCTGGACATGAATCCATGGGAGGAGAAGATCGACGGGAAGAGACCGAGAGGGAGGCAGAAGTTGAGATGGAAGGATTGCATCGCGAAGGATATGAAGGAGGCACGCGTCTCGAAGGATGAAGGTCTGCAGGATGAGGAACGATGGGTCACTCTCCTCGTTCGCCGCGAGGGATCGGTCGTCTTGGAAGGTTGAGGGGATGAGGGAGAGCATCTGGTTCATCCTTCGACAGTCCCGTCCAGCGTGAGTAGATTCAATAAGCCAATTTCTCATATCCCCATACTAAAAACGATGTCTTCTATCCAATACTAAAAACACACCATTCCGCCCGGTGAAGGATGTGTCTAATAGCGAATTGACAACTATTTTTGAATTATCTCATGATTGGGTAAAGCAATCTGCTTCAAATTTTGAGAACTTATTTAGTGTGCTTCACAGTGGCGAACGTAAGTTTTTAAATTCATGATTTTCATTCGATGGTTCGCCTACAGGATCGGATCCTACGCGCGGAAACCGCTATTCACTATTAGAAAGCTTGAAATTCTGTGGATGATAAAGGTTTAGTTTTTGAAGCCATATTCGGAGTAGCGATAAATGATATGTGTAAATTAATGTATTATGATTTATCGGTCGCTTAATTATGCTTGTATAATTAGGAGTAAGACGATGGCCGAAATGAGGAAGTACGCAGTACAGTTATACTTATTGAGAACCATTGAAGTAGCATAAACTTAGTATCCTTTCAGAAATTGTTAGGTTTGCTCAGGATTTATATTCATAGGTACCATGATCACGTTAAGGGCATCTCATTCATTCGTAGATATTCTCAATTAGCGAGATGCTTATTGTTAGGGAGAGACATGAGAGCAATGAAGAGACCGCGGGTAAAATATTTGCAAGCAACGGCGAAGTTTCAAGTACCTACAAAGGAGAAACTATGAGATTCGGGACACTGAGAGCAAACAACATAGGTGAGTATATGACGTCAAAAATGTAATTGGCAGGAGGGGAATTTAAATAACGACAGCGATGCGAGAAACGGAACTAATTTTAAATGAGAACAAATTCAGAACATCAGCACATTTAAAATTGTTACTATACTGTCTTCTCAAGTGTGAAGCAGAACTTCTCCGTTGGGATGCGGGTTCCTTCTGAACAACATAGGTGAGCCTATTTGAAAGCAGTTTCATTTTATATTTTATCTGCTATTTTTAGTCAAATTTTCATATGTCAAAAATATAAACGAATAAAGCATTGTGACCCTTAAATTTTCAAAAAATCCCGAACAATCACATCAGAGAAGTGATTCGAACGAGTTGTTGGGCATATTTAATCTAAAACTAAAATTCAACCTGAGCCAGATTGATTAATTTCTTGGTTTTTATAAATGATTTTTCACAATGTTTTTCCCATTTTCCACAATTTTAAATAAATTCCGAAAATTTTTTAGTCGTTTCTCTCACCGTGGGCGTCCTCTGCCTCTCTTGGGGATGACAAGAGGAGAAGTAGATTCGACTGGGTTCTTTCTGAAATTGAGCAACACAAGGACTGAATAGTAACTATTTCTAGAACGTCGTTAATTCAAGGAGTGCATATATAAATGTGTCTATCTCACCTCGGGCGTCCCCTGCCTCTTTTCACTATGGCAAGAGGTGCGGGAGCGATAGGGTTTTTCCTGAAATTGAGCAATACAAGGACTGAATAGTTTTTATTGCTAGAACGTCGTTAATTCAAGGAGTGCATATATAAATGTGTCTATCTCACCTCGGGCGTCCCCTGCCTCTTTTCACTATGGCAAGAGGAGCGGGAGCGATAGGGTTTTTCCTGAAATTGAGCAATAAAAGGACTGAATAGCAATTATGGCGGGAACGCCGTTAATTCAAGGAGTGCATATATAAATGTGTCTATCTCACCTGGGGCGCCCTCTTGACGGCTTCGTTGTCACGGGTTCGAGCTGCGTTGTGGTCGAGCTTCTGAAAGTGTACGTTCATTATGTCTCTCTGCTGCTCTCCCTCTCGAATTTCCTGTAATCAAATGGTGAAACCATCTTCTTCTTCACTTCACTCTTCACTAAGCTTCAGTTTCTTCTAAGGCTACGTATTTGCTCACGGTCACAATCATTTTACACGACAGATATAACTGAATGGAAATTGCGCTAACCGCTGACTGTTCTCTTCTTCGTTGTTAGTATCGATCTTCATATTGATGACGTTCTCTTTTCCCCTCAGAGTTGCAGCCACTGCATTAGATGAATTGATAGTCTTCGGGATTCTGAAAAGTGAAAGTTTATATCTGAAGACTATGAATGCAAACAAAAACGAGTAAGCTTCTAGCAAACAACTAAGCATCGTTATCTTAATTTTCTCTACTTCTACTTTACGTTTAGCCAAAAGAAACAGCGATGAAAGTAAATAATGAACTCACTCATCCATTTGAGAAGCTGTAGAATCGGAGGGGAATACAGGACGCAATTCTACGGTTGATGAATGAAGCAAATGTACTTGCCTGAAAGCGAGCTATCATGAAACCTTGCAATTGTCACTTAAATGACTGTTTGAGTCTCAGCCTTAAGTATCTGACCATAGTGGGTGTATAATTTTTTTGCAAATTCAAAATGTTCGAACATTTGTCATATGTGTGGAATGTAGTTCAAAAAAGTTCATTAAAAAAGTTCAAAAAAGGAAGATAGCAAACCGCGTCGTCTCATCATCTGCCCCTACGCCCTCTACATTCTCCGCCGCCATTTCCACATCGTTCTCAGTCCCCTCTTCGCCTCGATCCTCCCTGGTTGATGAATGAGGCAAATGCTCCTGCCTAAAAGTGAAGCCATTATAAAACCTTGCTCATAAGCTAATTCTCACTTTAGTGACTAGTTGAGTTTCAGTCTTGCTTCTGATCTGGGTTGGTGTATGAAAAGTTTTTTAATTAAAAGAGTACGGATATTTGCCATATATGTAGAATGTAAACAAAGGTAAAAGTGAGTGAGTATTTATTAAAAATAAAATAGCGAACCGCATCGTTTCATCATTTGCACCTTCACCCTCTACATCCTCAACAGCCATTTCCACATCATTTTTGTTCTCCTCTTCTCCTCGATCCTTCCTCATGATCTGAATAAAAACACCTTACCCCTTCAAACATTTGTCAGTTGGGTATATTCTATATTCATGAGATATTGGTATATTCTATATTCATGAAATGCAAAAAAAAAGAAAAAATAATGTTTGTCTTAAAAGTTGCATGTAACTTAACTGTATACAGATACAAACCTCATAACTCTCTTTTAAACTTCCGAGATCCTCTAATGTGGATGTCTTCAACTTGTTAATGATAATCCCCCTTTCTTGAGTACCAGACTCAAAAATTATAAGCGGGAAATACTCTGCAACAAAAATAACATGAGCAAAAGCATTTAGTACTCTATGTCTTCTTTTCTAATTCGAAAAATAATCAAATTAAATTAACGACACACACGAAAGTTAATTTAAGCAGATAAATCTCTATATTGCGATCTTAAAATGTTAAAAGAAAGATGATCTAACCTTTGTCAGCTGATCTTTGGTTGAAAAGATCGTTTATATAATCCATCGGGTCGCAATATACGACACTCGTACTCAGTAACCGAAGAAGCTGAAAATAAAATAAAATAAAAGATCGAATAGGTTGTTTACCTCTTTCATCATGATTTCATCGTTCAAACTTGTTAAGGCAAGATACTCCAACACTTCATCAGGGGTGAGTTCTTTAGCGAGAGCCTGAAGATTGCGCTTTACCTTACTTTGCGGAGCAGAAAATTAGACGCTGCATCCGGGTTTTATATTCTAAATGATAAAATTCCTTCCTGTGCTCTTATTTTCATGTAATTTCCCGTTGATCAAACTTTTTCGACAAGCCCCTTCAGAGAATTTTAGAAATTGAATCAATCTAGACATACCACATATATAATATATATATATATATATATATATATATATATATATATATATATATATATATATATATATATATATATATATATATATATATATATATATATGTCCGGTCTAGATTGATTCACAAAAAATATAAAAAATATAAAAGTCTTGCTTTATTTTCTATTTTTTAAAGAAAGTGAGATAGGATTGGTGACGGACGTATTAGAGAATCGGCAAATCGGGGAATCCCACACTCCTCTAGTAACGTGTTAACGTTGAAAAAAATGGTTGCTGACTTACGATGAGGTTGCGATGAATTCTCGTATTGCCCATATTCCTTTCGTAAGTCCGCCCAATCATTTCCACGATCTTCTTGATGTCTTGATATGTTTCATTTCGAAGATCTGAGAGATCTTTTCATAGATCAAATAGTGCCTCGGATCCGACGTAACCAAGGCACCTTTTGCTCTAAAAATTTACAGAAATAAGTTTGGTGGCCAAATTTATCACTTTCTGCCGAATTATACTGTTTTCTGATCATTTTAATGTGAACCAGGGCACTTTAGTTGTGTTCTCCGTGAAAGATTCAAGGCACTTTCAAATTCAACGACGCCACTATTTTAAATATAAGTAAGAAATTAAAATATTCGCGTTTTGTAGACTAGTTTTAGCGAGCATTATACAAAATTATAGTAAATATTCTTTCGACGACATAGCGTGTTATATAAAAGTGAAGAGAGAAAAAGGATAACATACCTTGCGCCAGAACATAGCGATTTTGAGCATCAAAAAGAGCGGACGAAGCAGTTTCCATTCTGAACATCTGATTAATACGAACAACGGGGTGACTTGGGGAAACGTCTTTAATAAGTAGGTAAAAGAAAATAGGAATGCCATCAGCTGAAATAGAGAAATACCGCTTGCACTTTCCATATTACAGTGCAACCTCTCTTCACTCCTTCTCTCAGCCACAGAAAAATCACGCCTCTCATCGCTACCTCTCATCCAGCCCATACTCTCCCTCTGTTTCCACCTTTCTTCCATTTCCTTCTCACAATGCTCTATCATTTCCCTCAACTCTTCCATCATCTCTCTTTCTTTTCGTGTTCCCTTTTCAAATTCATTTCCATTTCTTTCTTTGCTAACTGACCTCGCATTCCCTCCATCTCTTTCGGTGCCTGCCTCCTCGACTTCATCCCCTTCAATGAACCATAATCATTCGAATAATTACCGTAAAGTTCGTCCGGATCATCCTCCATTCCTTACCCAATAGAAGACTACTCACCATTCCTCGCATATTCCCCGATCAGCCGAGTCAACTCTTCGATTTTCTTGCCCATCTCTGACTCCCTTCTTGCAGCCTTCATGGCCTGCTCCTCGAGCAGTTTAACTCTCTGAACAAACGAATTACCTCCATCAATATCATCCTTCCCTTCCAAAAACCTTGTCAAAAACCTTAAAAACCAAAACACCAATTCCTCCACATTCTCACATCCTACAGTATCACGCGCTTCTCGTACTACCGTATTCTTTGCCTTGTCACGGCTTAAAATACATTCACTAATTACCTCCTAGCCTTTGGCATAACTAGCCTCTTTCTCCTCCAATTTATCCCTCAGTCTACTCTCGGAAACCTTAGTCCTATGCTGGTGAAACCAGTCCATGGCCAAATCGGTCACCTTATTCGGACTCAACCATTCATGGATAAACTTGGAATGTTTTCCGGTCAAGGAAACTAACCTTGGCGAGTTCTTCCATCGCGCCCAACAGACCATCATCGTTCTCCGCATCCATCTCTTTCTTATCCTAACTCTCAACGCTAACTCCCACTCACTTGTTCACCTGCAAGGTAGAACCCTTACTCATACTCCTCCTCACAACCACCAACCTTTACTTCAATCTATACTTCGCTCCACTTCACTTCAACAATACTCCGTCAGATAGGCGAAGCCTGAATTATCGTGTCTCACAATAATTGAAGAAAACTTCATTTAATTCGTCTTTATATTCCGGAATCACTTTGGGCCCAAGAACAGACGAAATCAATAAGCGTGCTCTCGGAACCACTCTGGGCCAAGGAGACAGCACTTATTCACGATCGGGCATTCCATAATAATAAAACACGAGAGCGGCTCGTGGACACAACGCGACAGGAATACACTAAGACAGAAAACCGTTCGGCCTCCATGTAAGGGCTTGTTGGGCCCAAAGATTCTATTTGTCCAGTGCAAACCTCACGGAATGCAAAGCACACGAGATAAGTCATGCAATTATTATTATTGCACCGATCAACGGTGAAAACACGATAAAAATGCTACAATCAACAAGGAGATCAAGGGAATAACCACCAAACAAAATAAAAACCAGACGAGCCCACCACAATTCAATCTCGAGTTTGCGCCCGCTAAACAACGCAATTACAGAATGCACGGAACAATAAAAGTCTAAAAGCCGGATGCCGTATATCATAAGTGAAGACATATGCTGTGGGATTACTGTAACATTATTTACTTGTATTTTGAAAAATAAATAATTAGAATAACACTAACAATAATAAAAAAACAAATAATACAGTAACTAATAGGGCAAAAGTGCATGCCGTTTCAAATTAACCACAGCACTGTATGAACAATGAATAGCGAATGGTGAAGAAAGAGATCGGTAGTGGTGCAGACTGTGAGCAGACCCGACTGGGAGGTGTGAATGGCAATAGAACAGCAGGAGGATCAAAGCAAAGGGAGAAGGGCACTTGACAGCGAGGATCAGAGTACAGCCAGTAGGTGATAAGGGATATTGAAGGGAAGGGAAAGAGAGGCGGACTGGGAATGGATTGGCACCTTGAGAACAGAACCATTGTAAATACTGAGAATGGAGACAAAGCATATATTCTTCGACATCAGTCTTACTTACTTCAAGAGAAAAAAATCAGCAGCTCAGCAATCCTCCTTCAATCAATTACTAAGCAGCAATTTTGGCTTCAAACACAACAAGATGCAACGGTAATTAGTTGGTCGGTCAATTTATTGGGATGCGATGTAACAGGATTTTGCCGTCCGTAGTGATATGCTGATCAAATATAAGATACTTTTATGGAACAATATAATAGCATGACAACCAACGAACATCCAAACTCGTAATGTATGTCAAAAAGGACAGCCGTATGATGTACAAGATCCGTTTTCAATTAAAATAGTAAGATAGTGAGCTAAGTAGTGAGAAATACATTAAAGCATGGATCACAGGCAAATTGATATCCATCATTGTAAAGTTTGATATCACTCTCGTATGCAGAATGTATCCTAGACATCGTAATTGTCTTCCCTCGATCGTTTCCTCTCTCCAACCTTCTTATCCACTACGTCCTCAGGCTCTCTCTTCATCGCCTCTGCCACGAGTCTTGCGCCTCCGACACATTTCTGCCTCTGAATAGGTAAGACTGTCCACAATGATCGGACTCTTATCAAGTCTTGTAAGTTATGCTTGTAAAACTTTTAAAAAATTCTGACTGACCCTTCCCCAGTGTGTGAACAGTTCGCACGTTCCCTGGAAGCATCGATCGCACGAAATGCATATGACCATCGGCAACTGAAATGAGGTCATCTTCTCGTGTTCACAACACTTCAAGGTACGCTAATGGGTAGTTCTGTTGGATTGCTTACCATGTCAGCTACTTCGAACTTGTGGAACCTCTCATTATGAGACTTGTACTCTGCGAGATTCGCCAGTCGAGCCTTCTTGCAAATGGGACACGTAGTACCTGAATGCGCAAGATTGTCCGTAGCCTAACTGAGCCACTCTAACCTTTGGGTAGCTTGAATCGACCGCTCTCGTCCCAGGAGTCATACATGGCCGTGTGGTGTATCTGAAAAGTATGTTCTTACACTACCATTCAGACCTATTATCTGCTAGATTAATAAACTCAAAGCAGCTACATTGAACTCAAAGCGACATACGTAGCAGTGACACCGCAGAGAATGGCCGTTGAGTGCACGATAGTCGCATTCCGGAACGATGCAGGGAAGAATGGCGTATCTGTAATTAATAATTTGGATAAGTTCAATGGACATTATTGTGATTATCTACAGAAAGGGAATAAAGGAATGCTCACGTTGGCCAATAATCGCGGTGGACGTCGCGAATATGTCGAGTCATGATGGACGATCGGCGATTGTGGAAGGACGCGCCGCATATTGGGCAGGAGATGGGCGGGCCCTGAATGATGACTTGCCTAAGCATACTGTCAAAAGTAATCAAGTGATGGGGTACATTCACAGAGCAAAAAGATCCCCACTGCGTAACCTTCGGGAATATTTCCCCAGCGAATTCGGTAGAGGATTGCGAAATTTCCCCGGCAGGATGGGGAAATTTCGCTGAGTGTACTACAGTACCTCGAAGGCCTCGTCTTCCTTGATCTTCGCCAAATCCACCTTCTTCGAAAGGGTTTCTCCACGACGAATTCGCTTCTGGCTTTCCTGGAAACAACATTTTTATTTAAAATCATTAATAAACTTACCAAGTCGCTATAAGCAGAGAACTGTTGATTCACAGTTTTAACGATCGGTTCCTTGCTGGTTCTCACTGAAATGTTGCTTTCGAAAGATTATTTCGGAGAAACCAACATGCTGCAGCCTTGCTCGCTTCTTCAATCCTTGTCTTTCGTTGGTCGATCTTTACAAGATACTGAAAAAAAAAGAAATTTGTCTCGCGGAAATCATGTACACAAAACGATTAGAACTATTTATGAAACTATATGTGCTAGCCTTAAGGTAAAGCAACTGGCAACGAACCTTCAGGCGAGTTTCCAGCTTCGTGATCAGCGGAGAGAGCAATTCCACGAAGAGCTTAGCGATCTGCATCATCCTTCCCTTAAAAGGCTTTGGTGAATCTGAATATACTGCAACTAGTTCATATTTCGAAAAGTGTTAGTTTGGTTGAGAAATGAACGAATGGGTGAATAGACATGCTGACGCGGTACGATACTGTGGATTGAGATGGTCGCATCGCGGGTCTTGATTAGCGAATATGGACGAGGGCTGTTAGGGAATGGCATCCGCGTGGGCCTGAGCGAGGGGAAGGTCGGCCAGTCACGAGATGGAGAGATGGCTTGGTGAAGGTGGTCGGACTCGAAACTACGAGGAAGGCAAGGCAGAATGGAAGACACTCATGGCACTTCAGTGACCCGCAGTACTCGTTCCTGCCCCCTTCATCTCGAGAAAGAGCGTAAGACTTGAAACATGAATTAAAATTCTGAAAAGGGGTAGGACTTCTGATTAGTAGGGGAAGGAATAGGGGAAACGACCGAACTTAATATGGCGTTTTAAAGGCCTATCATACCTCTTTGCAATCAGCTTCAAGCGATTCGATCAGACAGCCTGCCTTCTGCATTGCAGTCGTCACTCTTCGTATGTGGATGCCCACTCCGTTCGCGATCTCGTATGACTAAAGAAAAACGATAGTTCGCCAGTTTCATCTATATCTCTACTGCGCAAAACTCTTGGTGATTCATGTTATGACAAAAAAAGAATTCTTTTTTCTAAAAGGAGGAATGCTAGGAATAGCGAATACTGTAGCGAATTCGCTACGAAGAATTCACTGGACGACTACATTTTCATTAGTTATCATAATAATAATCATAATAATCAATAATTTTCATGAAATAATCATGAATCACACAGGTCATAATTTCAAGGCACGCAGTAGCATTCAAATTGCGCGCGCTTCCACAGACTTCGCGTCAGCCCACCAATGGTCGGGGGCGGCGATA
>LS893443.1:47461-65438 GCA_900490955.1 Micoletzkya japonica | reverse complement strand
TTTCATATGCGGTTTCCGACTATTGAAATGCAAGATAAAGTAAAGTTCTTGTGAATGCAGTGCAAGAAAGGAAGGAAGGAAGGGAAGGCAAAGGGACTGCTTGATGGGGAGGGCCGGCCGGGAAGGACAGCATTGGTATATTTTCGTTGATCTGTCGTTGGTATATTTTCGCGAGCGAGAGGCGAGAAGGGGGGGGGGTAGTGCCGTTGGTATATTTGTATACCAACATGTTGGTATAAAATATGCATGATGGGTTTCATGGTATATTTGTATACCAAATAGTTGGTATATTTTCGCTCAGTGTACGGGAGTTACAACGAACCATTTATGTAATTGCTTAACCGACCGCATATGCTTGAGATCTATTTTTCCTGAGTTAGTGTGGAATCGATTAAGGTGATTAGTGGCTTTCGAGGAAATGTAGTCCATTACCGTATTGGTTGCCACAGTAATTGGTGCTTTTCCAATTTTATGTTTCCTTGCATAGGAGTCCATCATATCACGTACTCCCTGCTTAATATTGTCTATGATATCCTCCACGGGAACTGTAGTAGGTAAATGATATTTAGTCCCATGAGAAAGTATAGATCTTAATGTCTCATTTGGAATCACTTGCATACTTCCTGTGCAAATATGGCCCGTAGTTCGAGTCAATAAGACTAGGGAATCGATCACAGATACATGGTGACCAGAGAATTGAAGCTATTGATGATGGAGTGAGATCACGAAGGAAAGAGTTATAGTTAAAGAGAGCATGACTAGTAGGCTCGGTCAGGGAATAACATAAAGTTATTTTCGGATTTGTGGATGACAGAGACTTAAACGAGTCCTTGGTAACACGTGAATTTAGTATTTTATTGAAAGGAATCTTATCGAAGTAACTACTCGTGTATCTAATTTGTAATCTCAATAAATCTCTCTTCTCATCGGTAACTATTTGAGATTTTTCCGAGAACTTTCTGCATACAGAACTCACTATCCGGCATCAATCTTCGATATCCAGTTGATGGAAATCTGAAGATGCGCAAAACATAGTTAGAAAGTCCACCTCTGTCTTCGACAATGCCTTTAATGCCTTGTACAACTCTCGGCCTTGTAAGTACAGAATGCTATCTTTCAACTCGTCAAGTCCCCTTGCCGAACGTTTTGTACGACTTCTTTTCTTGTTTTTCCGACATCGATTTGATCGAGGGCAAGAGACTGAAAGCGAGAAATACGGATGACTAGGTTTCTCAAGTGCACTTACGCCGTCCGAGTGTTCGAAATGATCTTCCAAAACACGTGGTTTGTTTATTTTCGGTTTTGAAAAATTTTCATATTTCGTATTGTGTGACATAACTTTAATGGCAATAACTTTCTTAAAAGTAAAAGTATAATTACGCCGTCAAAACAATGATGTAGAAGACGTACTAGGCTACAAAACTGCGTTTCACGATTTTTCCAGAACTTAGGAAATTTTGAGAAAAGTGAATTCATTCTTTTCAGCTATGTTTATTTGAAGATTTTTCAGCTCAATAAAAAGATAATTAGAACCGCCTGATGATTACAAATCGAATGATATATAGATTGTACAGGTTTTATTTTGATTTAGGTAAATTATTGGTGAAAAGATAAAATGTGTGAGGATGTCCGCACCGCAACGAAGCATTTCACCAGTGACTCCGTCCTTCCCTGGAGACTTACCGGATGTAAGGCGAGCGAGGCAAAAATGAACTTCGTCTGGGCATATTTTATCCCAGTCGTGTTGGGCCTCACTCTCCCTATATCCATCATCTCCGTTGCCCCGGTAGAGATCATTGCAAAATGACTGGAACACTTGAGCGATCTGAGTCTGTTGGTTCACAATTTGCCCCACTGAATCAGTCATCCGGATGATCAATTGCTTGCCAATACACTGGGATTAAGCCGCTTTCTTCCAACTCCTCCCACTCTTGACCGCCTCACTGACAACTTCATTGAATCGACGCACCTTGTCCTCCTTCCAACTCAGCCTAAGGGCTTTGTTGGTCAGTACCCACTAGAGATGCGAAACGCGCCCGCCATTGGATTTGAGTTGGCGTCTTTTTGTAGAAGATTCAGCGTACGCTGCGAAAGACGCTGCGCATTGAATGGGCGAAATTAGCACATCATATGGAGGACTTGGTCCTAGTACCTCCATTTCCCTTTCGAGTGCGTACCGATAGAGGGGGGCGGTCGATCTTGAATTGTTAATTGCCAGTGAATTGGCGGGGTGGGTTGAGTTGGAATTGAAGCACCGCCCTTACCAAGCGATGATCAGACACAAATCGGAAGCAGCCAGCAACACCGACATCGAGGACATGAAGTCCTTTGGAAAAGAATGTAGTCGATTTCGTTGCGGACAACTCCGTTCGGCGCAACCCAAGTGCACTTTCGACTAGATCGCTTTTTGAAAAAGGCGTTCCTGATCTTCATACCGAAAAATTCGCAGAAGTCCACTATCGTTTGACCCTTTTCATTGCGCGTACCGTACCCATAATTGCCAACACTGTCCTCTGCTCCCCTAGAACGACCGACTCTGCTATTAAGATCACCAAGAATGACTTTGGAGATTTTGTGGAAAGAGCGTGCCTGTGGAACAGTATCCGTGTAAGCATTGTCAAGCTTTCTCATGAAATCATCAAGCTCAGATTGAGGACGGGATGAAGCAGGCGCATAGACAGAGAAAGGCGGATAAGGACGCGGCCAAACTGCAGGTCAAGAAAGCATATGCGGGGGCTAATCGACACGAATCTGACCACAGATCTGACCAAAGAACTATCAAGGAAGAATTCTGCGCCGGCACTGCGACTATCAGTGCGGCCAGTATGATAGAAGATTCGACCTGATTGAAGTTGAATCGTCGCCTCCTCCTTCCACCTCACTTCCTGCACAGCCATCACGTCCACCTTCACTTCCTCTAAAGCCTTCTCCATCTCATCCATCCTCGCATCATCGGCCATCCCATGGACGTTCAGGCTTCCGATGGCCAGCCTTCTTCCACTTCTTCCACTTCCTCCACTCATGCTTTTCGCTACGACCCCCAGGCGCCACTCTTGCGGGGGGAAGGATCCTTGTCGATCTTCGGGAGAGACGAGAGGGGAAACCGCCCACGACGAGAGACTCAGACAAGAATGTTATGGTCATGCAAATGAAGACACTCATCCAATATTCGTTAATCTTCCATACATACATATATACTCAAAGACATCTCTTCAATGCACCTAGTTTCAACTTAGAATTATTCATACATAGCATGTTCCTTCCGAAAGTATATGACGCTTCGGACGAGTATTGGTGTGGATACTCTTTACATACACAGAGGAGCTCTCATGCCGTAACCGACTGTGAAACACATAGTTTGTTGTTTCATATCCATAAGGAGCGGATACGGAGAGGGAGATCTCAAGAGAGAAGGCAACCAATCATAATATTAACCGGAGTACGACCCCCAGGCGCCACTCTTGCGGGGGGAAGGATCCTTGTTGATCTCCGAGAGAGACGAGAGGGGCAACCGCCCACGACGGGAGACTCAGACAAGAAATGATGTTAACGATAATGTAGCGTATGATAATAATGTATGTTGACGACAGCTTTGAACCGAAAATAGTCATGCGTTTATCCGTATGAAGTGACTATAGCATACTGACCATAGTTTTCTATTCACACTTATAATCAGTAGCTGTATTATTGGGAATAGATTGAAACGGCTGAGAAGATTTTCCTTCGTAGGTACTGCAATTTGTCCGTATCACATCAATCCTCAATATGCACTGTTTACCTAGGTGTAGCACCGGTCACCGTTAATTTGGCTGCATTTCTTATGTAGGCGTAGACAATTCTCCTCTTGAATTGTGTTTAATTATATTTGGATAATGCAACTCACAGCCGCATCAATCTTTTCAGTTCCATTTCCAGTTGGAGGCAGCGCTGCGAAGTTTCCACCTTTTTTGTCATCAGTGTAAATCCTACAGAGAACACCTGGATATGCGTCGGCATTCTGAAATGTTTCTGCATGCATGTATTCTCGTATAAATCAAAATTACGATTTCGAAACTGCAAGTCTTCGCACAGTAACGTGGCAAATCTGATTTCTGAGGTGGGTTGGCACAGTAATTGTTCTTCTTCACCAAATCTTCACACCTGAACTCTTCAACTTATTTGNATATATATATATATATATATATATATATATATATATATATATATATATATATATATATATATATATATATATATATATATATATATATATACATTCATTCTCTCTGTCCCCGTCGCGAGTGGTCGGCTCTCCCAGTCGTCTCTCAATCAAGAGCCCCCCCCGCATGTTCAATCACGGACAGAAGAATTGATCCTTCTCCATAACGAATTGGCGCTCGGGAGAAGTATGCGCCAAACGAGGATCAAGAGGACTACTCAAGATCTCTCGGCACCTCGGACTGAGTGAGTTGTTTTGTTGTTTTGAAGAAGATTCGAAGTCTCTGACCTCTCCCATCTATATCAAGCGACCACTCCTTTGGAACCTCAGCCAATGTTAGTCCTGATAAAGGTGATGAACCAGATATATATATATATATATATATATATATATATATATATATATATATATATATATATATATATATATATATATATATATATATATATATATATATATAATCATGCTATACATGAAACAACATTAAGGGTGAAGCAAAGGTACATAACTAAGGATGACTCTCCAGTGAAAGCGTGCGAATAAAAAGGCGAACAATTAAGAAATTATAAGACGGGGACAGGGATAGGGGAGGGGAAAGGAATAGAGGGAGATGTCCAATAAACTTGATGGTCATCTTGACTTTGATCCTTGTCTAGGAGGGGACCAGACTACTGCGTGAGGGAGTGCAGTGCATGAGCAGAGGAGGGATACTCATAACAAGGATCATTTAGATGACACTAGGTGGACACAATAGAGGAATGGGGGCAGGGGCCTACTGCTCACGGGGATCAACGACGGCTAACACAGAAACGATAGGGTGATTGGACAATCTGTGTTTGAATACACGAGTAGGTGGAGAGGAAATAACGGATTCAGGTAACTGAGCGAACCATCTAGATACACGCAAAGAAAATGAGTGGAAACGAACAGTATGCTTAGTGAATTCACTATGGATAGAGAACCGTGTGGTTCGACTACGGGAAGGCCGATAGCAAAAGAATTAAGCTCTGGCGAGAGGGGTCCCTACAGTTTGGGCATCTTGACCCCGCTGCATGAATGTCAGATAGTAGCTGAATCTTGATTTATTCATTCTTTATCCATACTAGTTTTTAATATTGCATTAAGCTGATAATGGCACAGAATTGTCGAGCTTCTTAGTGTTAAGGTCGGCCTAATCGCGCACGAACTGATGCACACCTTCGGCTTCTTCCACGTACAGGCTCGCTACGACAGAGACACCTACGTGTCCATCGATATGACGAACGTATTGGGCGATCAGAAACACAACTTCAATAAGGAAGGACTCGACCGAACCGTTATCTACGACGTGCCTTATGAGTTCGGTAGTGTCATGCACTACGCCGATACAGAGTGAGACCATTTTTGGAATTTCTCGTTCATGAGGTTTCTATAAACCTACTCTCTTGATCTATCTTTTGACAGTAGACTGTTCTCTAAAATCTCGTGCAGCTTCCAAGCGAACAACCAGCGTTCGGTGATCTTCGCTCGGCCCGGATACGAAGTGTGGCAGAACTCCATGTTCGGCCGCATGCCCTCGCTCTACGACGTATACCAGGTCAACCGGCACTTCAACTGCTTCGGTCAGTCAGCCTTCTTCAACAACAGATTAGGAATGATGGCATTTTGATCTAAACACTGCTATCGAGGCAATGACACAACACGGTTTATAAGTAGACGAGTGAAAATACACGTGGAGTTCCTATATACAAGATCATTCGATACATCTCTCCCTTTCTAGCCAGGTGCCGCCCTCTCAACCGCTACAACGGAGGAGTCGTCGACGTCAAGAACTGCAATCAGTGTCGCTGTCCATCAGGCTGGACTGGACAGTACTGCAACCAGAGGGTACTACTGTTTCTATGGTATTGCACTAAAAAATCTGTGAAGCGTTTGAAGAATCAAATTTTAACAATGCTGGAAATTAAGCATCACTAAGATTACCGCATATAGGTCATTAAACTGCGACATCGGTTTCTGCACTTCGATCCTCAGTCCACTGATCCTATTAGATCCCAAAATAATCATAGTGATCTTGATCTACTGTCACTTCCGCAATCCTACACTCATCTATGTTTTTTTCCAGCCCGCGGGAACAACCACACTAACAGCCACAAACGTCGACAAGCCGCTCTCGATTCAACTCGGAGTCCGTGGAGCGAACAACGGCATGACTTACCAGAACAAGTACTACCTTATCCAGGTGCATACAGAAAACAATTCGGGTTGGGAAAGGAAGCGCTAAACGACTACTTTCTCTCATTTTCTGCAGGTGAAGAAGGAAAGAATGCTGTCGTTTGATGCTTCCTTTCCCAACCCTAAAAATGCATGCTGGAAAAGATGTCATAGCTCCGTGTAGGCTCCTGCCGGCCGTCGGATCCAGATCTCAGCAGTATACAGGGGAAGCTACTGGTCTAACTCTTGCTCGCCTATGGGAGTTGATATCAAGTGGAAGAACTATCAGAAGCACGCTGGTCTTCAGTAAGTTTTGCTCACAAGTAAAATATTTCATTAATGTTTCTTCTAAATTTTGTTTTGTAAAATATCCTAATCATCATAAAAATAAAAATCACATTCATAAAATAAATCATATTTTAGGGTCTGCCTGTTCAAGCAGTATCGCCCAGTAGTGACGGAGGGCAACGTTGCCTTCATCACGGTATTCAGACCTGCTGAAAACTAAGAAACTTACTATATTCAGGGATACAACCGGAGCTTACATGCAAGCCGATCTTACCTACCGTTATATCTAACTAGCGACCACCGGATCTAGTTATGCGGTTAACAAAGAAGAACATTGATCAATGGCGATAAAGCATTCAGCACTCAAAGCAACCGAAAAGCACTCTATACCTAACTAAAAAACAAGGACTTACAAATACGCCAATTTTGCGCTGCATTACATAACTTTAAATTCACATCCTTCCTATATATGAAACCTTTATACCTCTCTCTATTCTCCCCGCATCACACACGGGCAGTGCGCTGCTTTTAGGTGCCAAATTAGTCAGTTTAACATTGTTACCGTATGAAAATCTTTTCAATTTATGACCTTCCCATTATTTCAATTTAATTCTACATTTTCAAAAGATTAAAAAGGTGTAAAAGTAGTAAAGCATGAAATTTCATTGCCTGGATATGCGTCGGCATTCTGAAATGTTTCTATACGTATATATTCTCGTGTAAATCAAAATTCTTCCAACTCCTCCCACTCTTGACCGCCTCACTGACAACTTCATTGAATCGACGCACCTTGTCCTCCTTCCAACTCAGCCTAAGGGCTTTGTTGGTCAGTACCCACTAGAGATGCGAAACGCGCCCGCCATTGGATTTGAGTTGGCGTCTTTTTGTAGAAGATTCAGCGTACGCTGCGAAAGACGCTGCGCATGAGGAACAACCACTCTCGCAATCTCTCCGGCGCGGCGAATGGGCGAAATTAGCACATAATATGGAAGACTTGGTCCTAGTACCTCCATTTCCCTTTCGAGTGCGTACCAATAGAGGGGCGGTCGATCTTGAATTTTTGATTGCCAGTGAATTGGCGGGGACATCGAGGACATGAAGTCGTTTTGGAAAAGAATGTAGTCGATTAATCGACACGAATATGACCGTTCGGCGCAAGATAGCTTTTTTGTGCACTTTCGACCAGATCGCTTTTTGAAAAAGGCGTTCCCGATCTTCATACCGATAAATTCGCAGAAGTCCACTATCGTTTGACCCTTTTCATTGCGCGTACCGTACCCATAATTGCCAACACTGTCCTCTGCTCCCCTAGAACGCCCGACTCTGCTATTGAGATCACCAAGAATAAGAAACATATGCAGGGGCTAATCGACACGAATCTGACCACAGATCTGGCCAAAGAACTATCAAGGAAGAATTCTACGCCGGCACTGCGACTATCAGTGCGGCCTGTATGATAGAAGATTCGACCTGATTGAAGTTGAATCGTCGCCTCCTCCTTCCTCCTCATTTCCTGCACAGCCATCACGTCCACCCTCACTTCCTTCAAAGCCTTCTCTATCTCATCCATCCTCGCATCATCGGCCATCCCATGGACGTTCACTCTTCCGATGGCCAGCCTTCTTCCACTTCCTCCACTTCGTCAACTCATGCTTGGCGCTACGACCCCCAGGCGCCACTCTTGCTGGGGGAAGGATCCTTGTCGATCTTCGAGAGAGACGAGAGGGGCAACAGCCCACGACGGGAGACTCAGACAAGAAATGATGTTAACGATAATGTAGCGTATGATAATAATGTATGTTGACGACAGCTTTGAACCGAAAATAGTCATGCGTTTATCCGTATGAAGTGACTATAGCATACTGACCATAGTTTTCTATTCACACTTATAATCAGTAGCTGTATTATTGGGAATAGATTGAAACGGCTGAGAAGATTTTCCTTCGTAGGTACTGCAATTTGTCCGTATCACATCAATCCTCAATATGCACTGTTTACCTAGGTGTAGCACCGGTCACCGTTAATTTGGCTGCATTTCTTATGTAGGCGTAGACAATTCTTCTCTTGAATTGTGTTTAATTATATTTGGATAATGCAACTCACAGCCGCATCAATCTTTTCAGTTCCATTTCCAGTTGGAGGCAGCGCTGCGAAGTTTCCACCTTTTTTGTCATCAGTGTAAATCCTACAGAGAACACCTGGATATGCGTCGGCATTCTGAAATGTTTCTGCATGCATGTATTCTCGTATAAATCAAAATTACGATTTCGAAACTGCAAGTCTTCGCACAATAACGTGGCAAATCTGATTTCTGAGGTGGGTTGGCACAGTAATTGTTCTTCTTCACCAAATCTTCACACCTGAACTCTTCAACTTATTTGAGAACATGGATCATACCAACCCATTATAGTTGTCCTTCGTTGGATCAAACGTCGTAGTTGTAGCAGCAGTAGGAGGAGTAGTTGGAGCAGTTGTAGTAGTAGCCACGGGCCCAGCAGTGGGTGCTTTGCACTTTTGAACGTTGCAAGCAACAGGACAGCATCCTGCCATCACATCCGGACCGTAATACTCACAACTTCCTGCCGCTCTGGCCTGTGGACATCTTAACAGATGATTGTAGACAATAATGATCTTTTAAGCAAAATTAAAATGGAATAAATTCTTACGAAGGATGATCGTAGGAAGCGCATTGCTGTCCCGAAACGGTCGCAAAGGTTGTGAAGAGGATGAATAATCCACGAGATAGCATTCTGCTTCTGCTTCATCCTTCGCCCACAGGCCCTTTATACCGGAGCAAGGTGGGATATTGCATAAAATTTCGCATATATTGTTTTCACAGCTTGGTTTATGCAACCTCTTCCTCGAATGGCGATGAATTTTCCTCTTTTGATTGCTGCAGTTTTGCAATCATACACAATAGCTAAAATCCTCAATATCTGCAGTTCAGATAAATTACATTATTAACCTTAGATAGTGTATGTAGAGGAGATGTGGCAAAAATAGTTAAAGAGCATATACCTGTGAAACTTTCTATTTATCTTCTGATGAGTGGAGAAGGGATCAAAAGGTCAAGCAAACAATATATTGAGGATCGGATAAACCGAACTATTTGTGCACGGATTTCTAATTTCTGTAAAGGAGAAAGAAAATCAAGGCAGTTGAATGGTAATCAATTCTTAAGAAATTCAACAGAAAATATTATTTTTTACTATGATCCATGAAATGCACGTTAAACCTCGCGACCTACGCATATTTTATATATGCTCTGCCGCGCGTCTAATCTGGGAAAAAAATGATAAAAATTAATGCTCAATTAATTGCGACCTTTTTTTTCTCGTCTTTTTTTCTCTGACTCTCTCGATTCCCACACTCTTTTCGTACGTTCCTCTTTTGATTGTTGCAGTTTTGCAATCACACGCAACAGCTAAATTCCTCACTATCTGCTGTTCAGTAAAATTACATTTTTGCTGGCGATGACTTTTCCTCTCTTCAGCGGTCGAAGAATTTGAATCTAATTTTCACGTTTTCATATATAATTGGGAGTTTGATAATTTTTCATACGCATGCAGAACCAGCACGCAGAAATAATGTGGAATAAAAAATAGAAAAATTCATAAAGGAGCCGGCCCACGAGTACGGTAGCATTTTGAATTCGCCGGCTACCCTGAAGGGCCTTTATTTAGGATTTTCTGCTAATTTTTCCCATATGTCTTTTTTGTTAAAATGATCGGAACAACTGGAAAAATCAATCTGCAATGAATCAGAGCTGTATCTCATCTCAGTCAGCTAGTGAAACCTTTGAACCTTCAGTACTGAAAGTGAATGAAATCGCAAAAACTCAGAAAACCCGATCAGGATGATTAGATCTGCTGAATGACGTAAAGAATCAATATATCCTTCAAATTGAAATCTAATTGTGAAGCTTGAAAAGAACAGATTATAGTTATCAAGTGGCTTTTTATCGCCAGAGGAGTGCTGTCGTCTTGAGCGGAATTATCTTTTTTTTAATTTGATGGACTCGTATTTTTTTAAAATTTGATGGACATGGAAGAGGTTATAAACTTCGAATCTTCTTCAGAAACCCATTTAGTCCGAGTTGCCGTACAATCTTGAGTAGACCTCTCGATCCTCGATTGGAGCTACTCCCCCGGTGATCCAATTCTTCAGGGGGAGAATCCATCCTCTTTTTCGTTGATGTGAGCACTTTTTACACGACAACGGTATTCCCCTTGAGTCCCACGCTTCCCTTGAACAAAATGGGTGAAAAAAGTTCGATTTATCCGATCCTCAATATATTGTCTGTTTGACCTTTTGATCCCTTCTCCACTCATCAGAAGAGCAATAAAAAGTTTCACAGGTATATGCTCTGTAACTATTTTTGCCACATCTCCTCTACATACACCATCTAAGGTTGATAATGTAATTTTACTGAACAGCAGATAGTGAGGAATTTAGCTGTTGCGTGTGATTGCAAAACTGCAACAATCAAAAGAGGAACGTACGAAAAGAGTGTGGGAATCGAGAGAGTCAGAGAAAAAAAGACGAGAAAAAAAAGGTCGCAATTAATTGAGCATTAATTTTTATCATTTTTTCCCAGATTAGACGCGCGGCAGAGCATATATAAAATATGCGTAGGTCGCGAGGTTTAACGTGCATTTCATGGATCATAGTAAAAAATAATATTTTCTGTTGAATTTCTTAAGAATTGATTACCATTCAACTGCCTTGATTTTCTTTCTCCTTTACAGAAATTAGAAATCCGTGCACAAATAGTTCGATTTATCCGATCCTCAATATATTGTTTGCTTGACCTTTTGATCCCTTCTCCACTCATCAGAAGATAAATAGAAAGTTTCACAGGTATATGCTCTTTAACTATTTTTGCCACATCTCCTCTACATACACTATCTAAGGTTAATAATGTAATTTATCTGAACTGCAGATATTGAGGATTTTAGCTATTGTGTATGATTGCAAAACTGCAGCAATCAAAAGAGGAAAATTCATCGCCATTCGAGGAAGAGGTTGCATAAACCAAGCTGTGAAAACAATATATGCGAAATTTTATGCAATATCCCACCTTGCTCCGGTATAAAGGGCCTGTGGGCGAAGGATGAAGCAGAAGCAGAATGCTATCTCGTGGATTATTCATCCTCTTCACAACCTTTGCGACCGTTTCGGGACAGCAATGCGCTTCCTACGATCATCCTTCGTAAGAATTTATTCCATTTTAATTTTGCTTAAAAGATCATTATTGTCTACAATCATCTGTTAAGATGTCCACAGGCCAGAGCGGCAGGAAGTTGTGAGTATTACGGTCCGGATGTGATGGCAGGATGCTGTCCTGTTGCTTGCAACGTTCAAAAGTGCAAAGCACCCACTGCTGGGCCCGTGGCTACTACTACAACTGCTCCAACTACTCCTCCTACTGCTGCTACAACTACGACGTTTGATCCAACGAAGGACAACTATAATGGGTTGGTATGATCCATGTTCTCAAATAAGTTGAAGAGTTCAGGTGTGAAGATTTGGTGAAGAAGAACAATTACTGTGCCAACCCACCTCAGAAATCAGATTTGCCACGTTATTGTGCGAAGACTTGCAGTTTCGAAATCGTAATTTTGATTTATACGAGAATACATGCATGCAGAAACATTTCAGAATGCCGACGCATATCCAGGTGTTCTCTGTAGGATTTACACTGATGACAAAAAAGGTGGAAACTTCGCAGCGCTGCCTCCAACTGGAAATGGAACTGAAAAGATTGATGCGGCTGTGAGTTGCATTATCCAAATATAATTAAACACAATTCAAGAGAAGAATTGTCTACGCCTACATAAGAAATGCAGCCAAATTAACGGTGACCGGTGCTACACCTAGGTAAACAGTGCATATTGAGGATTGATGTGATACGGACAAATTGCAGTACCTACGAAGGAAAATCTTCTCAGCCGTTTCAATCTATTCCCAATAATACAGCTACTGATTATAAGTGTGAATAGAAAACTATGGTCAGTATGCTATAGTCACTTCATACGGATAAACGCATGACTATTTTCGGTTCAAAGCTGTCGTCAACATACATTATTATCATACGCTACATTATCGTTAACATCATTTCTTGTCTGAGTCTCCCGTCGTGGGCTGTTGCCCCTCTCGTCTCTCTCGAAGATCGACAAGGATCCTTCCCCCAGCAAGAGTGGCGCCTGGGGGTCGTAGCGCCAAGCATGAGTTGACGAAGTGGAGGAAGTGGAAGAAGGCTGGCCATCGGAAGAGTGAACGTCCATGGGATGGCCGATGATGCGAGGATGGATGAGATAGAGAAGGCTTTGAAGGAAGTGAGGGTGGACGTGATGGCTGTGCAGGAAATGAGGAGGAAGGAGGAGGCGACGATTCAACTTCAATCAGGTCGAATCTTCTATCATACAGGCCGCACTGATAGTCGCAGTGCCGGCGTAGAATTCTTCCTTGATAGTTCTTTGGCCAGATCTGTGGTCAGATTCGTGTCGATTAGCCCCTGCATATGTTTCTTATTCTTGGTGATCTCAATAGCAGAGTCGGGCGTTCTAGGGGAGCAGAGGACAGTGTTGGCAATTATGGGTACGGTACGCGCAATGAAAAGGGTCAAACGATAGTGGACTTCTGCGAATTTATCGGTATGAAGATCGGGAACGCCTTTTTCAAAAAGCGATCTGGTCGAAAGTGCACAAAAAAGCTATCTTGCGCCGAACGGTCATATTCGTGTCGATTAATCGACTACATTCTTTTCCAAAACGACTTCATGTCCTCGATGTCCCCGCCAATTCACTGGCAATCAAAAATTCAAGATCGACCGCCCCTCTATTGGTACGCACTCGAAAGGGAAATGGAGGTACTAGGACCAAGTCTTCCATATTATGTGCTAATTTCGCCCATTCGCCGCGCCGGAGAGATTGCGAGAGTGGTTGTTCCTCATGCGCAGCGTCTTTCGCAGCGTACGCTGAATCTTCTACAAAAAGACGCCAACTCAAATCCAATGGCGGGCGCGTTTCGCATCTCTAGTGGGTACTGACCAACAAAGCCCTTAGGCTGAGTTGGAAGGAGGACAAGGTGCGTCGATTCAATGAAGTTGTCAGTGAGGCGGTCAAGAGTGGGAGGAGTTGGAAGAATTTTGATTTACACGAGAATATATACGTATAGAAACATTTCAGAATGCCGACGCATATCCAGGCAATGAAATTTCATGCTTTACTACTTTTACACCTTTTTAATCTTTTGAAAATGTAGAATTAAATTGAAATAATGGGAAGGTCATAAATTGAAAAGATTTTCATACGGTAACAATGTTAAACTGACTAATTTGGCACCTAAAAGCAGCGCACTGCCCGTGTGTGATGCGGGGAGAATAGAGAGAGGTATAAAGGTTTCATATATAGGAAGGATGTGAATTTAAAGTTATGTAATGCAGCGCAAAATTGGCGTATTTGTAAGTCCTTGTTTTTTAGTTAGGTATAGAGTGCTTTTCGGTTGCTTTGAGTGCTGAATGCTTTATCGCCATTGATCAATGTTCTTCTTTGTTAACCGCATAACTAGATCCGGTGGTCGCTAGTTAGATATAACGGTAGGTAAGATCGGCTTGCATGTAAGCTCCGGTTGTATCCCTGAATATAGTAAGTTTCTTAGTTTTCAGCAGGTCTGAATACCGTGATGAAGGCAACGTTGCCCTCCGTCACTACTGGGCGATACTGCTTGAACAGGCAGACCCTAAAATATGATTTATTTTATGAATGTGATTTTTATTTTTATGATGATTAGGATATTTTACAAAACAAAATTTAGAAGAAACATTAATGAAATATTTTACTTGTGAGCAAAACTTACTGAAGACCAGCGTGCTTCTGATAGTTCTTCCACTTGATATCAACTCCCATAGGCGAGCAAGAGTTAGACCAGTAGCTTCCCCTGTATACTGCTGAGATCTGGATCCGACGGCCGGCAGGAGCCTACACGGAGCTATGACATCTTTTCCAGCATGCATTTTTAGGGTTGGGAAAGGAAGCATCAAACGACAGCATTCTTTCCTTCTTCACCTGCAGAAAATGAGAGAAAGTAGTCGTTTAGCGCTTCCTTTCCCAACCCGAATTGTTTTCTGTATGCACCTGGATAAGGTAGTACTTGTTCTGGTAAGTCATGCCGTTGTTCGCTCCACGGACTCCGAGTTGAATCGAGAGCGGCTTGTCGACGTTTGTGGCTGTTAGTGTGGTTGTTCCCGCGGGCTGGAAAAAAACATAGATGAGTGTAGGATTGCGGAAGTGACAGTAGATCAAGATCACTATGATTATTTTGGGATCTAATAGGATCAGTGGACTGAGGATCGAAGTGCAGAAACCGATGTCGCAGTTTAATGACCTATATGCGGTAATCTTAGTGATGCTTAATTTCCAGCATTGTTAAAATTTGATTCTTCAAACGCTTCACAGATTTTTTAGTGCAATACCATAGAAACAGTAGTACCCTCTGGTTGCAGTACTGTCCAGTCCAGCCTGATGGACAGCGACACTGATTGCAGTTCTTGACGTCGACGACTCCTCCGTTGTAGCGGTTGAGAGGGCGGCACCTGGCTAGAAAGGGAGAGATGTATCGAATGATCTTGTATATAGGAACTCCACGTGTATTTTCACTCGTCTACTTATAAACCGTGTTGTGTCATTGCCTCGATAGCAGTGTTTAGATCAAAATGCCATCATTCCTAATCTGTTGTTGAAGAAGGCTGACTGACCGAAGCAGTTGAAGTGCCGGTTGACCTGGTATACGTCGTAGAGCGAGGGCATGCGGCCGAACATGGAGTTCTGCCACACTTCGTATCCGGGCCGAGCGAAGATCACCGAACGCTGGTTGTTCGCTTGGAAGCTGCACGAGATTTTAGAGAACAGTCTACTGTCAAAAGATAGATCAAGAGAGTAGGTTTATAGAAACCTCATGAACGAGAAATTCCAAAAATGGTCTCACTCTGTATCGGCGTAGTGCATGACACTACCGAACTCATAAGGCACGTCGTAGATAACGGTTCGGTCGAGTCCTTCCTTATTGAAGTTGTGTTTCTGATCGCCCAATACGTTCGTCATATCGATGGACACGTAGGTGTCTCTGTCGTAGCGAGCCTGTACGTGGAAGAAGCCGAAGGTGTGCATCAGTTCGTGCGCGATTAGGCCGACCTTAACACTAAGAAGCTCGACAATTCTGTGCCATTATCAGCTTAATGCAATATTAAAAACTAGTATGGATAAAGAATGAATAAATCAAGATTCAGCTACTATCTGACATTCATGCAGCGGGGTCAAGATGCCCAAACTGTAGGGACCCCTCTCGCCAGAGCTTAATTCTTTTGCTATCGGCCTTCCCGTAGTCGAACCACACGGTTCTCTATCCATAGTGAATTCACTAAGCATACTGTTCGTTTCCACTCATTTTCTTTGCGTGTATCTAGATGGTTCGCTCAGTTACCTGAATCCGTTATTTCCTCTCCACCTACTCGTGTATTCAAACACAGATTGTCCAATCACCCTATCGTTTCTGTGTTAGCCGTCGTTGATCCCCGTGAGCAGTAGGCCCCTGCCCCCATTCCTCTATTGTGTCCACCTAGTGTCATCTAAATGATCCTTGTTATGAGTATCCCTCCTCTGCTCATGCACTGCACTCCCTCACGCAGTAGTCTGGTCCCCTCCTAGACAAGGATCAAAGTCAAGATGACCATCAAGTTTATTGGACATCTCCCTCTATTCCTTTCCCCTCCCCTATCCCTGTCCCCGTCTTATAATTTCTTAATTGTTCGCCTTTTTATTCGCACGCTTTCACTGGAGAGTCATCCTTAGTTATGTACCTTTGCTTCACCCTTAATGTTGTTTCATGTATAGCATGATTATATATATATATATATATATATATATATATATATATATATATATATATATATATATATATATATATATATATATATATATATATATATATATATATCTGGTTCATCACCTTTATCAGGACTAACATTGGCTGAGGTTCCAAAGGAGTGGTCGCTTGATATAGATGGGAGAGGTCAGAGACTTCGAATCTTCTTCAAAACAACAAAACAACTCACTCAGTCCGAGGTGCCGAGAGATCTTGAGTAGTCCTCTTGATCCTCGTTTGGCGCATACTTCTCCCGAGCGCCAATTCGTTATGGAGAAGGATCAATTCTTCTGTCCGTGATTGAACATGCGGGGGGGGCTCTTGATTGAGAGACGACTGGGAGAGCCGACCACTCGCGACGGGGACAGAGAGAATGAATGTATATATATATATATATATATATATATATATATATATATATATATATATATATATATATATATATATATATATATATATATATATATATATATATATATATATATATATATATATATTACAACACTGTCCGTGCTTTATTGTGTTTTCTCAACTGCTATCAAAGATTGTACATCGTAAACCTTCTCATATATTACTTTCTGAACTTGGAATGAAATATGTGCATACAATCTTACGAGCAAGCAGAAACATTCGATAAGGGGACAGATTGACAGGAAGTACCGGGAAGGGAGCGTATTTTTGGTATAAATTCGACCGCGTGCACCTGGTATATTTTCGGAGAGCGGGGGAAGGAGAGACCGAGGAGGGGGGGGGGTACCCTGGTATATTTTTATACCAACCTTTTGGTATAAAATATACCTGCAACGCATGATGGTAAATGTTATAGCAAAAGGTTGGTATAATTTCGCTCAGTGCAACGTCGTACTCTTCGCGGATGACGTCAAGCTGTTCACACGAGACGATCTACAGAAGTTGCAAAAAGCCATTGATGTCGTCGCTTCATGGTGCTCTTCTCGTGGCTTCACTATCTCCTCGTCAAAATCAGCATGTATGTTATAGTAGAGAAAAATGGTAGATATCATCGTTAAAGGTGGTGTAAATCAGGAATGCTTTTTGTTATTTCAAGGTGCTAATTCTAAACAAAATCACAGTAAAAATGAAAAAAAATATTCCCAAATGGCTGAGAAAACATGAGCGAAAAGTTGCTTGATGTACAGGGAATTAGATAGATAGACAGATAGTTTATCCGCACTTTACATGGAACACGATGACTAGAAGGAAAAGTACAGGAAAGAAGTCAGAAAGCAGGTTTAAGAGAGCACAACAAAGAGCTCAATGGTTTAAATTAGTTAATTAGAATTAGTTAATAAAAGAGATACAATGTGATTCTTAAATGAAACAGGGGATAGGTTGAAAGACGAATCAGTTAGACTA
>LS893443.1:5312-46574 GCA_900490955.1 Micoletzkya japonica | reverse complement strand
ACAAGTGGAATGGACAATTTGAAACGATGGCCTCTATTAGTTCTAGATGACTGTGAACTGGCAAAGATGTCGTGCACTGAGAGATCTATAAGATTGTAATGGATCTTGAACATAGTCATAAGATCAATTGCCCTTCTCCTAAGGTCAAGACGATGCATGTTTAACAAGTGAAGTCTATCAATATAAGGTACATCAATGCGCTTACGACGGAGTATCAAGCGAGTAAACATTCTTTGAACAGACTCAATCTTAGTACTACTACTACTACTGGGGGAAGGGGACCAGCACTCAGAGTATGTTTCAATGATAGGTCGAACATATACACTGAACAGACGAGACAGAACGGAAAGGTTAGTAGTCTTAAATGTTCTAAGAATGAACAAACATCTTCTACGAGCCTTATTACAGATAATATCGATGTGTTCTTCAAAGCTAAGAGTATTAGAATACACCAGGCCTAAATCTCTATAGGAGGTTACGTTGGGAAGAGGGAGAGAAGATACAAAAAATAACGGCGCGAGCAATTATTTAGACCCGATACAGTATGCCATCCGTAGAATAGTTTGCGGAAAATTGCGTATGGTCGAATGTTTGGCTTGGCTGTCATTACCTTAATCTTTTGAGTCTGTACAGGCTCTTCGTATCGGGAGTTTCTAATGTTGTTCTGTTTACACCACCTTTAAGGTCGGATCGGAATAGTATCGCTTCAAAGCGTGAAAAAATCGATAAGCATCGTAGCTGCGGAATCGCGAATTATACGTTCCGGTTTTCCAGACTATAGTAGGCAGCTCCCATCCTCCCTCCACTTTCACCTTATCTTCTCTCCCTCTTCCCAACATAACCTCCTATAGAGATTTAGGCCTGGTGTATTCTAATAATCTTAGATTTGAAGAACACATCGATATTATCTGTAATAAGGCTCGTACAAGATGTTTGTACATACTTAGAACGTTTAAGACTACTCTGTCTCCTCTGTTTAATGTATATGTCCCTCCTATCATTGAAACATATACGGTGAGTTCTGGTCTCCTCCCCCCAATAGTAGCAATAGTACTAAGATTGAGTCTGTACAGAGAATGTATACTCGTTTGATACTCCGTCGTAAGGGCATTGATGTACCATATATTGATAGACTTCACTTGTTAAATATACATCGTCTTGACCTTAGGAGAAGGGCAATTGATTTTATGACTATGTTCAAGATCCATTACAATCTTGTAGATCTTTCAGTGCACGACATATTTTTCAGTTCACAGTCATCTAGAACTAATAGAGGCCATCGTTTCAAATTGTCCATTCCACTTGTTATGAGGTCTGGTTTCAAGCATTCATTTTCATATCAAAATCTCGCTCTGTGAAATGGTTTAGCTGATTCGTCTTTCAACCTATCATCCCCTGTTTCATTTAAGAATCACATTGTATCTCTTTTATTAACTAATTCAAATTAACTAATTTAAACCATTGAGCTCTTTGTTGTGCTCTCTTAAACCTACTTTCTGAATTGTTTCCTGTACTTTTCCTTCTAGTCATCGTGTTCTCCATGTAAAGTGCTGATAAACAATCTATCTATCTATCTACAGATCTGGCCAAAGAACTATCAAGGAAGAATCCTACGCCGGCACTGCGACTATCAGTGCGGCCAGTATGATAGAAGATTCGACCTGATTGAAGTTGAATCGTCGCCTCCTCCTTCCTCCTCACTTCATGCACAGCCATCACGTCCACATTCACTTCCTCCAAAGAATTCTCCATCTCCTCTATCCTCGCATCATCGGCCATCGCATGGAGGTTCAGGCTTCCGATGGTCATCCTTCATCCACTTCCTCCACTTCGTCCACTCATGCTTGGTGTGGATAATCTTTACATACACAGAGGAGCTCTCATACCGTAACCGACTGTGAAACACATAGTTTGCTGTTTCATATCCATAAGGAGCGGATACGGAGAGGGAGATCTCAAGAGGGAAGGCAACCAATCATAATATTAGCCGGAGTACAGAGAGATCACAATTGAGATGGCTCATAGTACCCAAATGGAAGTATAAAGCGTTAAATTTTTGTAACAGTTCAATAAAACTTTTTTATTTTACCCTTTGATAATAAGAAACATAAACAAATTACTATAAAAAATTCAAAAAAATTGGAGTGTGACATTTTTTCGTTCAGAGTGACAGTAGTACAGTGCAATTATTACATTTGGCTTAGCCCCACTCTGCTAAATCCAGTACCACCGTCGTAGAATGAAATTTAAAGGGACATGGAAGCGAGAAATTTAAAAAACTGAATATGGCACTAGTAAAATATGTTTCTTAGATGATAATAAAGATAATAAAAAATAATAAAGGTAATAAAGATAAAGATAGATCATAATAAAATGGTATTTGAAAAATATTTGTAAAACATTGCAGGAGCGAGAAATATTTGTTTGTTCAGAGAGTATCTCAATGCCATTTGCATTGTTACTATGCGCTTAACGCAGTAAGACTGAGCATTGGCTAGTAATTGATTCTTAGGATATCTTGCGAATTAAAAATTTTTGTGTACTCTGGTTTGGTTTTGTACTATTTAGGCAATAAACTTTCATATGAAAGGCAATCTTTGGCCTCCATGTCCCTTTAAAAATGATTTCTTGAATAATATTATTTTTTATTTCCTTTTTGTTTTATACTAATTTCGACAAGATTTTCAAATAAGCCTCATTTGAAAATCGGTTCCATGTCCCCCTTTTATATTTTTATTGAATTTACGCACATATGCTTATAATTCTGATGATGCATGTACTTTATTTTCCGTCTCACAGAGTCAATTATCACTTTTTGAAAGTCAGTGCTTAGATGGGAGGTTTACGTCATCCATATTTCCGAATCCTCCAACGATTTTGAAAGGTCCGAATCTATTTTCATTATTTCCTTCCTCAGCATTTTCATCTCCTCCGATCCAAACATATCCTTCCTCCCATCCATCCTGACCGCCTTCTTCATAACTTTCCTCTTCAGTTTCGTCTCCCACTGCCTTGTATATCATATGCGAATCATAGTTGCCCCTGCAAAATGTGTTTACATATTTTTATATCAACACATATATGCATACTTTTCATTGGATAACCTTGTTGATTTGTGTATTACGAATATCCTTGTTATGATAGAAAACTGAACATAACGTATACAAACTTTTCCTGGTAATGGCAGGCGATTAAGATGGATGTTCCTGCATCACAGTGACTCAGTCCACAACCAATTCTAGTTGAAGTCTCCCACGCCATCTAAGCATGGCCTGCTCAAACTTTTCCAGTTTTACAAGCCTGCGTTGCATGTCCAATATTCAAATCTTTGTCACTCCTGAACTTGATACTTTCCCATCCTTCGGTTTGGAATTCGTTTGCCCATCGGTCAGCAGCTTCTTTTCCTTTTCCTTCCGCCGAAGCCTATAGATTTGGGTAAGTCAAATAAATTTTAACGCACTTTCTGAATAAAAAGGAAAACCTTTGAGGATATACACGCCTTATTCCAATCAAAAATAAATACAAAGTGAGAGCTTCAAATTTTTAACAAACTTACTGTGCGTGCGTTTCTGTCCGTAGATCGAATAATTCTTTCAGAATTGTTGAATTTCAAAAATGTTCTTACAATTTTTTACCCCCTTTTTCCAACGAAAGGATCATTGTGAAAGATTTTGAAAATAGGCATATGAATTTTAAAAAATTCAAAAAATATTGTTATTTATTTGAATTTTTAAATGATTTTTTATCGTTTTAACTGAATACGTTTCAATAAACGAGGATAATTTTGAAATCATCAAAGAAAAACTTTTTCGGGATCACATTGACAAAATGCGCAAAGCAAGATGCTGGGGAAGGATGGAGGCAACACTGCTCTACCAGACGTTCGGGTCACCTCAACTATTTCATGATGCGCACAGCACCTTCCGTTGCCCGATTACTCGTTTGCTTTCATCTGTCTCTAAGTGTAAGCTCTTGCTCTTCGTAGCGGTACCCACCTCTTCAAACATAATAAGTGTGTGCCTTTGAAATCATTGAGACGCTCATCAGCTAATGAAATTTGCGGATGGTTTTGAGGGAAGTGGCCCGCTGTAGGCGCCCACCCTCGCATAAGACGCAAGCTTAGGCTACTCGTGAACCGTGCTGTTAGAGTTATGTGTTGTATGTCCTTTAGCATATAAACAGTGCGACCGCAGCACGCTTCGTGGATCGCCGGGTTGCGCCTAGTTTTGCTAGTTTGCTGGCATCTGTTTGACCGAAGACCCTTGTGGTCAGAATTAGTTTACACAACCTATCAGTAAACCTTTCTATTTTTTCTTTATTTAATGCAAATATTTACCTCATTTTCAGAGTTCTTAACAGTTGACATGAACAAATTTTCTCCGATCTCTTTTAGAGCCTCACGAGAAGAATGTGCCATGACGCATTTGTCAGATACCACTTGGGCGCTCTTCTGGAGATTACAGTCCCAAGTCTGCAAAGTTACTTTGTTTTTGTTATTTTTATAGCAATGCATTTTCTATCATTACCATATCAGGAATCGGAGTTCGTGCAGCGGGCATAGCTTTCCCCCGAGCAATGAATTTTCCATCCGAAATCATACGTCGAAGTTTGTTATGAGCTTCAAGAATTCCGTCGATCTGAACAGAGCAGTATTTTTGCTATCATTTTCTCGTCGAAACCTCCTTCGAAGACATCCCTTGCAATGGGCACATAGATTTAGGAGAACCAACTGAAGGTAATCGCTTTTTATTATTATTTTTATTAGGTTTTTTTATCATACCGACCGAAGTTGCAAAGTATTACCCACACCTCCCCAAATCATATACCCCTCTTCATATCTAAAAAAATCAGAATCCCTTTTCCCTAGCAGAGACATGCTCTTGCTGAAAAAATCCTAAATGTATCGTTAGTTCTCTCTGTCCCCCTCTCGTTGGTTGGCTTTCCATTTACTCCATCATCCGAATGTCTATTCAACTGAGAAAGAGATGGTGGCCGCTCCCCCAAGATTCGGAACTCACTGAGTGTGTTTTGAAGAAGATTCAATGTTTATAGCCTCTCAAATCTATTTCAAAGGATCCCCAACCGCTATTAGTTCAGATAAAAGGTATGTACGTGAGGATAAAAAACTGGAAACGTACCGCTGAAGAAGGAAAGCACAAGTGTAAGAAGAATAATCATTCTGAAAATAAGAAGAGACAGCAACTTATAAGTTAGAGTACAGACATATTAAAAATAAGGCAACAATCAAAGATGTGAATATCGATTGTATGAATCAACGCTAATTTGGCAGAGCATGTTGCGTTTTCGAACCTCAGTCTTCTTTTATATTCATTGAATATGTGAACAGCTTTTGCAGAATAAATAACTAGAATAGAGCCGCCTATAATAACTTTGCAAAATCTGCAAACGACTATTATATCTTTGTATTGTTTTCTAGCTTTGTTTTCTCAAACAAACTGTAATGCCAATCTAACTGACACTTGAAAAGGGCATACAAAATTTAGTCTACTTTTAAATTTAGTCATTCTATAAATTCTGTGAGGATGGATAGTGAAATCTTCATTTGAAAAAAAATGCTCTCTGTGGGGATGGCGACGAAGAATAAAATTTCAACTAAAGATATCTTCGATATCCCTAACCCTTCGCATTATACATAATGTTTCTCTCTTTAATTTTTTTCTCCCTCTATGCACCTCACGGTGTATTCAATACATGAATATGATTCTGTTCTCGTATAGCTCATTCTCTTCACTCTCGCTGGATGGCTGCGGCAGCGACTCTCACTTGCCTTCAGCGGTTGGAATCTGTCGGGTCACACACCGATTGCACCGATTGCATGATTAAAGGTGGTGTAAACAGAATTTTTGACGCATTAATCAGGCCTGCTTCTTGTGATTTTAGGATGCTAATTCTAAACAAAATAACAGTAAAAATTAAAAACTTTTACAAATTGCTGAGAAAACGTGAGCGAACAGTTGCTTGATGTACAGGGAATTCAAAAAATAACGGCGCGAACAATTATTTAGACCCGATACAGTACGCCATCCGTAGAATAGTTTGCGGAAAATTGCGTTTGGTCGAATGTTTGGCTTGGCTGTCATTACCGTAATCTTTTGCGGCTGTACAGGCTCTTCGTGGCGGGAGTTTCTAATGTTGTTCTGTTTACACCACCTTTAAGAGAGATTGTCTGTAAGGCGCTTTCTTGTTCAAGGGCGGACATGGGTATAAAAGTTGCTCCGAATTTCCTGAAAATATGTCCCCAAGGGCAGTTTTACACGTAGATCACGAAAATTGGGGTCTCGAGTGGCTAAAATCACACCATCCCAAAAGCCGGCTATGCTAAGTTTCAAACGGAAAATTAGCTGCAACGCTTTAAAAATGAGATATCGAAAATCGGTTTTCACAGTTATTTTTAATTTTTCCCCTCTAGAAAAGTGCTTAAAATATTAGAAAAAATAATTATTTCTCAACAATTTTCTGACTTGAATTTTTCTTAAAACGTCAATTTCATCATGATGGGTCAACACATAGAGAAAAATTCAAAGTCAGGAAGAAAGCCCGCTTTTTCCTCTACAAGATAGACTTATTTACGAAAAAATATTATTTGCCAATTTTCAGTTTTTTCGAAAGACTAAAGTTCGCGCATGGTACATTGTCAACAACGACCACAACTAAGCGATATATCTCCATTTTACATCAATGCTTTTTCATTTTGTAATTCATTGATGAAACACCAAAATTCTCGAGCATTGTACATTCCAGTCTGCGATTTTCGATAACTCATTTTTATAGCGTTGCAGCTAATTTTCCGTTTGAAACTTAACCTAACCGGCTTTTGGGGTCGTCTAATTTTAAAGGAGCCGGACCACGACTTTCTGGCCATACTTGTTCTTTACGTCATTCATTAGATCTAATCAACCTGATCGGGTATTCCGAATATTATGCGATTTCATTCATTCTCCGCGGAGTACTGAAGGTCCAAAGAGCAACGCGCTTTACACAAAATCGAATATATATGCTGACTGAGATGAGATGCGGCTCTGATTCGTCGACAAACCAATTTTTCACATTATTTCTATCATTTTAAGAAAAAGAACGACAGATAAATATGAGCGGAAAGGCCAAAATTGCAATATCAGGGTAGCGCGGGAATTCAAATCCTACCGTACTCGTGGGCTGGCTCCTTTAACCACTCGAGACCCCAATTTTCGCGATCTACGTGTAAAACTACCCTAGGGGACAGATTTTCAGGAAATTTGGAGAAACTTTTGTACCCGTGTCCGCCAATGCTAACGCCTTACGGAGAACCTCTCTTAAAGGTGGTGTAAACAGAATTTTTGAGGCACTAATCAGGCATGCTTTTTGTGATTTTAGGGCGCTAATTCTAAAGAAAATCACAGTTAAAATGAAAAACATTCGCAAATTGCTGAGAAAACGTGAGCGAAAAGTTGCTTGATGTACAGGGAATTCAAAAAATAAAAGCGCGAACAATTTTTTAGACCCGATACAGTATGCCATCCGTGGAATAGTTTGCCGAAAATTGCGTTTGGTCGAATGTTTGGCTTGGCTGTCATTACCATAATCTTTTGAGTCTCTACAGGCTCTTCGTGGCGGGAGTTTCTAATGTTGTTCTGTTTACACCACCTTTAAAGGAGCCGTACCACGAGTTTCTGGCCATATTGGCTCTTTATGTCATTCAGTAGATCTAATCATCCTGGTATTCTGAGTTTTATGCGATTTCATTCACTGTCCGCGGAGTACTGATTGCGCAAAGAGCAACGCAAAATGACAAAATCGGGTATATTAGCTGACTGCGATGAGATATAGCTTCGATTCATTGACAAAACCATTTTTCAGATTGTTCCGATCATTTTAAGAAAAGAACGATCGAAAAATATGAGCGGAATGGGCTAAATTGCAATATCAGGGTAGCGCGCGAATTCAAATGCTACCGTACTCGTGGGCCGGCTCCTCCCCCAAAGAAGATTGATATTTCGCTAACGTTTCGGTCACTGGTCAACTGCCCCCGTATTAATTCCTCCCGTAGCTGCAGCTGCAGCTCGAGCTACAAAAGGGGAAAAATGAAGAAAATAAAATAACATTGTATGAGAAGAGAGAGGGAGAGTGAAGAGCCTTCATTCCGTTTCCTGCGTAACTCTGGACTGGTCGCATGGCTTTTCGCTTGCGAAGGGCGCAAAACAACGCATATTCTCTACACCCTCATCTCAGGATATCGAACGGCTCTACGTACTCAAGCAAATTTCGGTTATCTCATAATCTATTTTAAAAAAATTATAGGAAATTTAGGTACACCAAACAAGAAGTACTCGAGATAAGAGATCTCATTGATCCCTATTTATTGGATGAGGATAATAGGGAATGGACTTTTTCGAAGTACAATCAGGTTCATTCGAAATCCTTATTTTATTTTTCTTTAATAAAATTATAAAAAATCGAAAATCGTTCACTTTGTCGTATCTGTCATCGAACGCGCATCAGACAGTACTCGCAGACCGTTTCGGAATATCTCAAGCTTGCGTTTCCACTACCCTCAAGCGAGTTCTTGACGGGCTCTCTGACCCTACCCTTCTCAATTCCTTCATCGAATTCCCCACTCTCTCTAGTGCCTGGCTCGCGCGATCAGCGTCCAAATTTGGACAATGGGGATTCCCTAACGTAATCGGCAGTGTAGATGGAACGCAAATCCCGATAGTTACACCCGCCTACTCGACTAATCAGTATAGATGTCGCAAGGGGTGCCCTTCTCTTAATGTAATAGCATTAGTAGACGCCGATGGCAAATTCCTATGGGTTAATGCTCGTTACCCGGGATCGGCCCATGACGCCTTTGTCTTCTCCCAGAGTTCTGCCCTGACCGCTCTTGAGTCGATGCCTTCTACTTCATCTTACGTAATTCTTGGTGACAGCGGCTATGGGAATTCGAAGTACGTCATGACACCTTTTCGAAATCCACGTACTAACGCTGAGAGAGAGTTCAATAAGAGACATGCCAAGAGCCGCGTAATTATTGAATCCACGTTCGGAAGACTGAAGCGCCGGTTCCCCGTTCTAAGATACTGCATGCGAGTAAACCCAGTTCGAGGTTCCAAAATTGTACTTGCTTGCACATTACTGTGGAATTTCGGACTGTCCAAGGGATACGGTAGGGTTCAGAGAATAACTAGATATCCCCATCGCCCGCTTGCTCTTCCTACCCCTTCCAACGATCCCCGTCTTGCCATCACCTCGCAGTTGTAAACGATGAATACTCATGAAGTGATTTAGCCCTCCTGCAATAACTCTGCACCGCCTGTTATTTAATTCCAAAATGCGCCTAATTATAGTCGCGAAAAGTGGAACGTAGAATTCTATTTTACGAGTCCTATGTAGCAGATTTTTCGCTTTTTACTACAGATTTTACGACCCTCCCAGTGTCATGCCTCAAGATGAAGGCGGGGTGAAGCGTATTTGGACACACGACTCCGTGCCCTTACCGCCCGCCATCCCCGCGCCCACCCTCCAAGTGTCATGCCTCAAGATGAAGGCGGAGTGAAGCGTATTTGGACACACGACTCCGTGCGCTTACCGCCCGCCATCCACGCGCCCACCCTCCCAATGTGCCCTGTTCAGGAGTCGTGTCAAGGGCACGGAGTCGTGTGTCCAAATACGCTTCACCCGACCGGGAAGAAGATTGGTTTTGCGCTTGTTTTTCAGCCACTCCTTCTCATTCCTCATTCCTCCTTCCATCCCCCTCTTCATTCTTCACTCATTCCTAGCCTCCCCTCATCAAGCGGGCTGTCATGCTAATGAGATCTCTCGATCAACACCCCCCGCCCCCTCTTTGATTCCTCTACCCGTTCTTCCCTTCTTCCAACGGTGTCCCTCTTGGCGGAACTGGGAGAGCGTCGTTCTCCGGATCCGTGGATGTGGGATCGAATCCGCAAAATTTTTTTTGCCTGTATCAGCTTTAGACAATGCTAGCCATAAATTCTCACATTCTGATTTGCCGTTTCACATAATGGAATACTGGATTTGTTTAGTACATGAAAGGTAAGTTACATTTACCTGCTCAATAGCTCATCCCGTGAGCTGCTATGCGGCTCTATAGAAATAAAAATTTTTATATAGAGCCGCATTAAGTTTACCAGTTGGATAGAGCTCATCAAAAGGAATCCAAAATTTTCAACGAGATCGCTCGGGAGCCACTTTAAAGCGAGTTATGGCCCTTTGTTCCCTTTTTGGAACCCTTTTTAAAATAAAATAAATACCTCATCGGAAGATTCCTCAACGACAACTTTTACAGCCTTCCTTTTGGTCGCTTTAGGAGGCATCTTCGAGCAGCCGCTCAGGATGAGCGTAAGGAACGAAATGGTGAGAATAAAAGGACGAGGAGAGGATGATAGAGACGGCCCGCCCAGGAAAAAAGCGGAAAATAATGAAGAGAGACTCGCGTGGAGACTCACATGGCAGAGGAAGAGAAATAGTATGGCTTTCGGTTAGACGCAGAGTCAACCTGAGGTCAGAAAAGTGACACTATGGTTCATAGTGTCATTTTGCTGACTTGAGGTCATTCCTGCGTCTCTACTAATCTTTCGCTATCTCGCTCTCTCTCACCTCGGGTTATTATTGTGACCTGAGGTCGAGCTGATTTTTTGACGTGAGGTTACAGCCATTTTCTTCTTTTCCAAAGCAAAAATGCATTGTGTAGCTCGAGCTGCAGCTCGAGCTACAAATCAGGGCAATTAATACGGGGGCTGAGTTCGGCAAAAATAAAAATGCACTCACTCACAAGCCGCCCCCCTCCCGCGGCTGCAGCAGTACACTCAATCGAGGATTGTCTACGCTATAAGGACTCGCCTTCCTCCCTCTTCCTTTTCTTTCTTTTTATCTGCACTTTTCAACCCCCCTCCGGAGAGATTCTATATAATTCCAATATTCTGTAATTGATTGCCGTTCCATGCTTGCATGATGATAAATATATATACAAATTGGAAAAAAATTCTCAGCTTTTGGTGACTGTTTTCAGTGATTTTCCTCCATTGTGCGCCTATTCAAATGTGTTTTGTATTAAATCTCAATCTGTCTGTGTTTGCAGGTAGCGTATCTCTTACCCCTGGTTCGTCTACGAAGACCGAGATGAACCGGGGGTAAGAGATATGTTTTTGGTTATTTTGGCAGAGTTTGAGATCGTGCTGTCTTCTATATCTCATCTACAATTGGACTGTGCCTGTACAAGACCAGGCACGACATTTACTTTACGGAAAACACTATAATGTTGAGCGTAAATGAATTGGTAGTAAGAGCTATATATGCCTATTCAATGTAACTTACGGAAACTAATGCTGAGCTGAATTCTTAGTACCTACATTTGTACAGTAGCGATAGCTAGTGTAATGACAGGGTATTTCCATATCTCATCACTGGTCCCCAACTCCTGTTTCTACTCCATCCCCTTCCCCCCTAGTCTCTTAGCTTCTAGTCGTTTGATCTCCTCCTGTCTCTATCCCGGTCACAATCTTCCTTGTGCCTCGGTCTTATCTGATCCAAGTGATCCCAGTGCATAAGGCTTTCTCAATCCTCTATACCTTGGTCTCTGAATCATAAGGCCGAAGACCATATCCCGGTCTCCTCATTCCCTGTAGTCTCTTACTGTTTTCTCAACTCCCCACGCCGATCCAGACAGTGATAGCCGACTGATCTCTCCTTCAGGCACGTAGCTGAGGCGTATATAAGCACGAATCGAGTCCCCTCGGGAGTATACCTTCCGGACTCCACCGATGCTTCACCCCATTCCCGCGCCCCAGTTCCCTAACTCATTCCCATCTTCGCCCCTGGACCCCATGTCTCCTCTCCTCGTTCTGGTTTATCAACTTTATCAGGACTAACATTGGTTGGGGTTCCAAGGGAGGGGTTGCCTGATATAGATGGGAGAGGTCGGAGACTTCGAATATTCTTCAAAACAACTCACTCAGTCCGAGGTGCCGAGAGATCTTGAGCAGTCCTCTTGATCCTCGTTTGGCGCATACTTCTCCAGAGAGCCAATTCGTTATGGAGAAGGATCAATTCTTCTGTCCGTGATTGAACATGCGGGGGGCTCTTGATTAAGAGACGACTGAGAGAGCCGACCACGCGCGACGGGGACAGAGGGAATGAATGGATGAATGAATTGATTGATAGAGAATGAAGAAAACCGACCACACGCGACGAGTACAGAGAGGCAGAATGCATACTTTTTACCTATATTCAGAATAATAAGGACTTGATCAATGAATGTCGAAAAAATAATTCTTTTAATAGAATTACTTTGAAAGCATTTTCGTCATTCTTGTTTTCGCAACATATATTTTCTCAAACAATGTCCAAGTTCGCCTCTTTCCATCCTACATACTTTTTTTCTCTGCAGAAAACAACATGTGAATACACGGAAAGATAATGTCGACCGCAAAAGGTCTGTTTGAACAGATTTAAGGGGACGCTATAAAAGCAGCGTTTTCTACCAGACAGTACACTACACATCGGTGCATTCACTGCATACCGATCAAAGGAATGCGGTCGCTCCTCCTCTGCTCACTTCTCGCTCTTCTCGTCTCCTCAGCTCCCGTCGACGATCTCGAAAAGGAACTGACGAACGAGGGAATCGATGTGAACGAACTTCACTCCGTCATCAAATCCTTGGATGCGAAAGCGGAGAAAGAGGCCGAAAACGAGGACCAAGATGAGGTGAGACTATCTTATCATTTATAAATAGTGATCTACTTAAGTTCGCGAGTACATAATAGCCTAATATAAAATAAAGACATTTTATTTCTACCAAAGTCAACCGAAATCATGATCAAAATGAATTTTTATTCATGACATTTTTTAGCTGAACCGACTGAGGGCTGCGAACAACGTCGCCTCCATCCCCGACAACGCTACCTTCGTCAATGCCGATCCGAACTCGATCAACGCTCAGCTTGGCCTCGAAAACGATCTTTTCGAGGGAGACATGACCCTCACAGCGTACGCTGTTACGGATTTTCCGCTAAGCATGAATTTATTTCAGTGAACAGATGAAGATCCTCGAGGAGGCCGATCGCAACGGAACATACTCCCGTAGGCAGGCTTTCAAGACCAACATGTTCTACTGGGGACAATCGCCCACTATTCCCTACCTCTACACTCCGGGATACCGTGAGCTACTGATTCAATATTCAAATTAAACAGTATTTATTAACTTTCTAGCTAAGTGTAATCGAAGCGTTCGAGTTATACCAATATGTTGTAATATCTTAAATATAATAAAAATAAACCTATATATGGGTACTCTCGCTTCTAGCTTCGGCTCGCATACCCTACATCGAGGCGGCCATGCGTTTCTGGATGGACAACACTTGCGCTACCTTCCGAAGGGGAACCACGGCTGATGTTGCGCGGTACGTTGCACTCTTCTAAGATTGTTTCATTCTTTTAAAACAGGTGCACCCATATGTAGGTATATGTCATCCATGGGTACTTGTTAAGTCAATAATCTTTTATAAAATGATTATGTTCTTGCTGCAGTGTCGAAGTGCGTAACTCCGTTGGCTGCTTTTCTGATATCGGCAAACACGGACGAGCACAGGGGCTCAGCCTGGGGGAGAGCTGCATGAATGTCAGATAGTAGCTGAATCTTGATTTATTCATTCTTTATCCATACTAGTTTTTAATATTGCATTAAGCTGATAATGGCACAGAATTGTCGAGCTTCTTAGTGTTAAGGTCGGCCTAATCGCGCACGAACTGATGCACACCTTCGGTTTCTTCCACGTACAGGCTCGCTACGACAGAGACACCTACGTGTCCATCGATATGACGAACATATTGGACGGTCAGAAACACAACTTCAATAAGGAAGGACTCGACCGAACCGTCATCTACGACGTGCCTTATGAGTTCGGTAGTGTCATGCACTACGCCGATACTGAGTGAGACCATTTTTGGAATTTCGCGTTCATGGGGTTTCTATAAACCTACTCTCTTGATTTATCTCTTGAAAGTAGACTGTTCTCTAAAATCTCATGCAGCTTCCAAGCGAACAACCAGCGTTCGGTGATCTTCGCTCGGCCCGGATACGAAGTGTGGCAGAACTCCATGTTCGGCCGCATGCCCTCGTTCTACGACGTATACCAGGTCAACCGGCACTTCAACTGCTTCGGTCAGTCAGCCTTCTTCAAAAACAGATTAGGAATGATGGCACTTTGATCTAAACACAGCTATCAAGGCAATGACACAATACGGTTTATAAGTAGACGAGTGAAAAAAATACGTGGAGTTCCTATATACAAGATCATTCGATACATCTCTCCCTTTCTAGCCAGGTGCCGCCCTCTCAACTGCTACAACGGAGGAGTCGTCGACGTCAAGAACTGCAATCAGTGTCGCTGTCCATCAGGCTGGACTGGACAGTACTGCAACCAGAGGGTACTACTGTTTCTATGGTATTGCCCAAAAAAAATCTGTGAAGCGTTTGAAAAATCAAATTTTAACAATGCTGGAAATTAAGCATCACCAAAATTACCGCACATAGGTCATTAAACTGCTACATCGGTTTCTGCACTTCGATCCTCAGTCCACTGATCCTATTAGATCCCAAAATAATCATAGTGATCTTGATCTACTGTCACTTCCGCAATCCTACACTCATCTATGTTTTTTCCAGCCCGCGGGAACAACCACACTAACAGCCACAAACGTCGACAAGCCGCTCTCGATTCAACTCGGAGTCCGTGGAGCGAACAACGGCATGACTTACCAGAACAAGTACTACCTTATCCAGGTGCATACAGAAAACAATTCGGGTTGGGAAAGGAAGCGCTAAACGACTACTTTCTCTCATTTTCTGCAGGTGAAGAAGGAAAGAATGCTGTCGTTTGATGCTTCCTTTCCCAACCCTAAAAATGCATGCTGGAAAAGATGTCATAGCTCCGTGTAGGCTCCTGCCGGCCGTCGGATCCAGATCTCGGCAGTATACAGGGGAAGCTACTGGTCTAACTCTTGCTCGCCTATGGGAGTTGATATCAAGTGGAAGAACGATCAGAAACACGCTGGTCTTCAGTAAGTTTTGCTCACAAGTAAAATATTTCATTAATGTTTCTTCTAAATTTTGTTTTGTAAAATATCCTAATCATCATAAAAATAAAAATCACATTCATAAAATAAATCATATTTTAGGGTCTGCCTGTTCAAGCAGTATCGCCCAGTAGTGACGGAGGGCAACGTTGCCTTCATCACGGTATTCAGAGCAACTGAAAACAAAGAAACTTACTATATTCAGGGATACACAACCGGAGCTTACATGCAAGCCGATCTTACCTACCGTTATATCTAACTAGCGACCACCGGATCTAGTTATGCGGTTAACAAAGAAGAACATTGGTCAATGACGATAAAGCATTCAGCACTCAAAACAACCGACAAAAAAACTCTACGCCTAACTGAGTAAAAGGCGTTAGAAATATACCATTTTGCGCTGCATGGCATCGTTAAATTTGCATCCTTCCTTTATAACCGCTACACCTCTCTCTATTCTCTAGAGTGGGTCATTTGCCCCCACCCCAAACCCGGATTTACCCCAGCAATGAAGAATGAGGCGGGGAACTTCCATCCCAATCCAATGGAGAATATTGCTCACCCATTTTCCTCCCATTGCCCCCCAGATTCCCCCATCCGTTCATTCGTACCTATCCATTCCCCGCTGGCTGGTGTATTTGCATGCTCTCCATCTCTCTTTCTCTTCATTCTTCTTCGCTACCTCACCAAATGTTTTCTTCGCCCTCTAAGCTAGAGTCTAGTCGGGGGATATTTGGGGGCGTTAGGGGGAATTGGGTAACGGGGGAAGGCTGGGGGGGGGCGGAAAATCAACTCATCTCGGGCGGGGGTTCCCCCGAATGGGCGGGGTGAAAGCGGGGGTTGGGGGGTGAATGGCCCACTCTACTACTCTCCGGCAGCGCGCACACAGTGTGCTGCTCTTAATTGAGAAATCAGTCAGATTAACATTGTTTCCTTATGGCCATTACATCTTTTCAAGTTATAACCTTTCCATTGTTTGATTGTGACTATGCTTTCTCAAAGATCTGACGTTTTCTTCTCAAATTGGTCACCTGTGCAGCTTGTTTTTTTTTTGTGATTCCTATGCATTTCCACTTTTCTCATCGACGTAATGTGGAATCTGTCAAAAATCTAAAATTAATTCTTTCTCCACTTCTTTCTAGTCTCATTCTTCATTGCTCACTTCGCCTAATCAGATGTGAGACAAGAGTTTAGATATGTTTTCTTGTGCCAGTCGAATTATTAATATTAATGATGATTGTTGTGTCATTCGAGCCACAAGGGGGATGGCAGAGAGAAGGAGAAGTGAATAGGGGAATAGCTGAAAGGGATCCTCGTGGGATGGGATAGGGGGTGAAGAGGTTTATAGGGAGGCAAGGGATAAGACTGACAATCAACGTAATTGTAGAGAGAGGGGATGCGAGAGAGCGCGGTAGATCACCATAACAACTAAATTTAGGAAGATGAGGTACGAAGGAATAGCCAAAGTTATGCTCAACACCTCCCTTCTAGATGCGAAGCATATCAAACAGGGTTGAAGGGGCAAAACATCCGATTATCTTTGTAGCATCATTGCATCTACAAAGTAGACCGCTCTCAGCCTCTTGAAGGTGTATCCAGGTAGCCGTGTTTCTGAAAGGGTTCGAGTCCGTTCGCGACGGTTCGTCTTCGATATTCTTCGCTTCACCGCATCAGTCAATCAACCGCACAATCAATGGCACTCCCGCTGTCTCTGCCTCCTCTTCAATTCAATGCACTCGTTCTCTCCTCACGGGAACAAGCACGGGACAACGGCTCGCAAGAGGGACTGCCCTAGCTACGGACGTCCCCCTCCCCTCTGTCTATCACCCCACCCGCCTCTTACCATCATGTTCAGATGAGAGTCTGTAATATATCTGGAGAGTCACAATATTTCTAAAATCACGATATGTTATCGTTTCATGCCTGCGCGTGTAGATAAATTATTATTATTGAAAAAAACGTTTGTGTCATACTAACCTTTAGGAGCAGAAAACAACGGTTACACTCTTTTTTCATAAAACTTGAATTTTCGATTTTTCAACTTTTTAGGTACACCCCTATTCCACCCCTATCTGACGCATAGTTGAGAAGCATTACACGCTAACTCAAAGCGCTATGTTGTTTGCAAGGTATTTAAAGACTTAAGCTCAAAAAATTAGACAAAATCTCTGAATTTAGTGAAGTTATGGGTTGTGAGCTATAGCCGTAGTAAATCCCCTAAAGGTGAGTGATATATCGTTTACAGTTCGGGAGCTTGGCAAAAATTGGGAAAAAGTTCTTAGCTTTTGATTGCTGTTTTTTAGTGATTTTCCTCCATTTTGTGCCTATTCAAATGTGATTTGTATTAAATCTCAATCCGTCTGTGCAGATGACGTATCTCTTGCGCCGATTCGTCTACGAAGACGAGTCTTCAATATACAAGACAACACCATGTCAAACTCAAATATACAAGATAACAATGTCAAAATAACCAAAAAAACGCTGCCAAAATAAACAAAGGCCGAATGGCGTTCGCCGGCTTCACAAAGTTGTTCTTACCTCCAACCGGACAGTGCCTGTACTTATTAAGTTTTTTTATTTATTAATTGTTCTTTTTTATTTATTAATTTAAATTTATATTAATTTTTCTTTATTTACTTTTTATTTAACTTAATTTTATTTTTTAATTTTAATGAACTTAATTTTCACTTAATTTTAATTTTACTCTAATTTTATTAATTTCATATAATATAATTTTACTTTTAATTATAACTTAATTTTAATTTTACTCTATTAACTTAATTTTATTAACTTTTTATTAATTTTTCTTTTTGGCGGCGGCATTCCTTGGCCTGGGAGTGAGTCATTTTGGAGAGGACAGAGACTGCAGGATAACTTTGTATAGGGAGAACGGGGTACAAGTGATACAGGCGACAGTCGTTGTGTAGTGTGGCAAGGCGGATATTACAGGTTCCAGGGGAGTTGTCCTCAAAAAGGAACGATTTAATACTTTTAATTGAAATAACAAACCATTACCGCTGATTACGTTGTCCAATTAACTCCCTACGTGTTACCATGGCAGAAATTAATAGAATCGCAAGAAAATTGGAGCCGGAGAGGTAGATCAGCGCTCGTATTTGCATAGACAGTTCGCAATCATTTGCGTACTTTTTGTCAACTTTCGTGGAACTTGTAATATAAGCATCAAAATGAGGGGACACTCAATAGATGAAATATCTAACATCAGCTATATTGTATTAATCCCCCAATGAAGAACAGTAATGAAGCGTGTATACTTTCTGTTTTTTTTCAGTTTTACACCGTAAAATGTGTCTAACATAGAAGGGGTATTTGAAAGAGGGGGTATTGATAGATAGGAGAGGACAAGTTCTTCAAATCTTCGTGAAGTTATCACACAGCCTGAGGTGTCCGTCATGTTGAGTTCCTTTCAGATCCTGGTTTCCCGTGCGCCAAGTCTTCAGGGGAACGATTCGTCATCTTGTCCGAGATTGAAAGGGTGTTGATTGGTAGAGAATGAAGAAAACCGATCACACGCGACGAGAACAGAGAGGCAGAATGCATACTTTTTACCTATTTTCAGAATAATAAGGACTTGATAAATGAATGTAGGAAAAATAATTCTTTTAATAGATTTACTTTGAAAGCATTTTCGTCATTCTTGTTTTAGCAACATATATTTTCGAAAACAATGTCCAAGTTCGCCTCTTTCCATCCTACATACTTTTTCTCTGCAGAAAACAACATGTGAATACACGGAAAGATAATGTCGACCGCAAACGGTTTGTTTGAACAGATCTAAGGGGGCGCTATAAAGGAAGCGTTTTCTACCGGACCGTACACTACACATCGGTGCATTCACTGCATACCGATCAAAGGAATGCGGTCGCTCCTCCTCTGCTCACTTCTCGCTCTTCTCGTCTCCTCAGCTCCCGTCGACGATCTCGAAAAGGAACTGACGAACGAGGGAATCGATGTGAACGAACTTCACTCCGTCATCAAATCCTTGGATGCAAAAGCGGAGAAAGACGCCGAAAACGAGGACCAAGATGAGGTGAGACTATCTTATAATTTATAAATAGTGATCTACTTAAGTTCGCGAGTACATAATAGCCTAATATAAAATAAAGACATGCTATTTCGATCAAAGTCAACCGAAATCATGATCAAAATGAATTTTTGTCATTCTATTTTAGCTGAACCGTCTGAGGGCTGCGAACAACGTCGCCTACATCCCCGACAACGCTACCTTCGTCAATACCAATCCGAACTCGATCAACGCTCAGCTTGGCCTCGAAAACGATCTTTTCGAGGGAGACATGATCCTCTCAGCGTGCGCTGTTTCCACATTCCCGTTAGGCATAACTTGAGTTCAGCGAACAAATGAAGCTTATCGAAGATGCCGATCGTAACGGAACATACTCCCGTAGGCAGGCAGTAAAGAACGCCTTCTACTGGGGACAATCACCCACGATTCCCTACGTCTACACACCTGGATACCGTGAGTCCATCATGAACGATTAAATTACTGATTTAAAATGCAAGTTAAACAGCGTTTTTAAAGCTTTCTAGCTAGGTGTAAACGAAACGCTCGAGTTATTCCGTTATGCTGCAATATCTTAAATATGATTCGAAAACTTATATAGGTACTCTCGCTCGATTCTAGCTTCGTCTCGCATAGCCTACGTCGAGGCGGCCATGCGTTACTGGATGGACAACACATGTGTTACCTTCCGAAGGGGAACTACCGCTGATGCTGCACGGTACGTTGCATTCATAAGTAATTGTTAAGTCAGTAATCGAGAATAAAGTGATACGTTCAGTGTCGAGGTGCGTGACTCAGTCGGCTGCTCTTCTGAGATCGGCAAAACAGGATACCCTCAAGGGCTCTTCCTGGCACAGAGCTGCATGAATGTGAGATAGCAGTTGAAGATTTGATTAGCGAGATTTTCGGTGTTCAGGTCGGCCTAATCGCGCACGAACTGATGCACACCTTTGGTTTCTTCCACGTACAGGCTCGCTACGACAGAGACACCTACGTGTCCATCGATATGACGAACGTATTGGGCGATAAGAGACACAACTTCAATAAGGAAGGACTCGACAAAGTTATCTATGACGTCCCTTACGAGTTCGGCAGTGTTATGCATTATGCCGACACTGAGTGAGGTCTTTTTTGGAATTTCTCAATCATAAGGGGATTTTTAAAAAAATCTACTTTTTTTGAAAAAAAGCTTTTTCTTTTCACAGTACTGTTTTGCTTTATTTTGACTGAAGACTGTTCCCTAAAATTTCTTGCAGCTTCCAAATTAACAACCAGCGTTCGGTGATCTTCGCTCGGCCGGGATACGAAGTGTGGCAGAACTCCATGTTCGGTCGCATGCCCTCGTTCTACGACGTATACCAGGTCAACCGGCACTTCAACTGCTTCGGTCAGTCAGTCTTTGTCACAAACAGACTAGTAGGCATGATTCGATATATAGCAAAGTAATATCAGGCAATGACACAGCATAGTTCATAAGTAGGCATAGGAGAGCTTTCTAAACGCTCCATTGTTATGCACACAGCTTTCAAAGGAGGCAATGAAGTTCCTAAATAAAGGTGGAGTTCTTAAATAAATAGAATATCATTCCATACACTTCTCCTTTTCTAGCCAGGTGCCGCCCTCTCAACTGCTACAACGGAGGAGTCGTCGACATCAAGAACTGCAATCAGTGTCGCTGTCCATCAGGCTGGACTGGACAGTACTGCAACCAGAGGGTATTATCTAAATCTTGCATTATCTTACATTATTGTTATAAAATTACCGAATATAAATATAGGTCTGCCTTATTATTTTCTGCATCTAATTTCTGTGATCCATTTAAAACGGTAGAAATGATTTTGATCAACCGTCATCAATCTTACACTCATCTATGTTTTTTTTAGCCCGCGGGAACAACCACACTAACAGCCACAAACGTCGACAAGCCTCTCTCGATTCAACTCGGAGTCCGTGGAGCGAACAACGGCATGACTTACCAGAACAAGTACTACCTTATCCAGGTGCTTACAGAAAACAATTCGGGTTGGGAAGGGAAGAGCTAAACGACTACTTTCTATCATTTTCTGCAGGTGAAGAAGGAAAGAATGCTGTCGTTTGATGCTTCCCTTCCCAACCCTAAAAATGCATGATGGAAAAGATGTAATAGCTCAGTGTAGGCTCCTGCCGGCCGTCGGATCCAGATCTCGGCAGTATACAGGGGAAGCTACTGGTCTAACTCTTGCTCGCCTATGGGAGTTGATATCAAGTGGAAGAACGATCAGAAACATGCAGGTCTTCAGTAAGTTTTTTTTAAAAAAGTAAAATATTTTATAAATGTTTTTTTCTAAATTTTGTTCTGTCTAATCATCATAAAAATAAAAGTCACAATCATAAAATAAATCATATTTTAGGGTCTGCCTGTTCAAGCAGTATCGCCCAGTAGTGACGGAGGGCAACGTTGCCTTCATCACGGTATTAAGAGCAACTGAAAACAAAGAAACTTACTTTATTCAGGGATACACAACCGGAGCTTACATGCAAGCCGATCTTACCTACCGTTATATCTAACTAGCGACCACCGGATCTAGTTATGCGGTTAACAAAGAAGAACATTGATCAATGACGATAAAGCATTCAGCACTCAAAGAAACCGAAAAGCACTCTATACCTAACTAAAAAAACAAGGAGTTACGAAATTTTGCGCTGCATTACATCTCTTAAATTCAGATCCTTGCTATATATGAAACCTTTATACCTCTCTCTATTCTCCCGGCATCACACACGGCAGTGCGCTGCTTTTAGGTGCCAAATTAGTCAGTTTAACATTGTTACCGTATGGAAATCTTTTCAATTTATAACCTTCCCATTATTTGATTTTAATTATACATTCCCAAAAGATGAGAAAGGTGTAAAAGTAGTAAAGCATGAGATTTCATTGTAACATAAATTAAACGGTATTTTTGCTTTATACGAGTCTTTGAATCAATTATGGAAAACTTCGGCTACTTTTATTATGACTAGAATAATCTCCCTATTCCCGAAAGATTCACTCAGATTCATGTTGATTCACTCACATTCAAGTTTTGTCTTTGTCTATGTAAGATTTTATTAAAAGCTGATTAATAGGGTCAAAAGGATCAATCTTCTTCTAATACGGCTCATAGACGTTGGTATCAAGAATGTTTCCGCGTATATATTTAGTTCTCCAATCATAGGCTAAGAAAAGGACGAAAATATGTACCTTGTATTTACAGTCTACTAGTGCTTTATGTCCTCCATCACTCAAGGTTATTCCGCATTCAGTAGAGCCTGCCCAAGCCATCTGCAAAAATGAGAAGTTACAGGTCTGAATGAACTCGGTTATAATCTAAAGCATATCCTTGTTTGCCTCTTTAATATTCCTAATTTCCTTTACAGCAACAAAGAAGGTTCGCATTACCAGGTCCGGTATGGGTGTCCTTGCGGCAGGCATCGTATTTCCCTGAGCAGAAAAGGTTCCAGCTGATATGTTTCGACGCAGAGCATTATGAACTGGAGGATCGCCTCGAGCCTGACGAAGTATATTGGAGTGATTCCTACACTTGAAAATGCAAACTGGAATATGATTAAGTTAGAGATGGTAGGAATTATTGCTGAAATGCATGCCATAAGCAATTAATCTTTGTTAAATACACTTTGAAAAATGCGGTTTACGAGCAGAAAGCTGCTTATTTTGAATATGAGAAAGAGGAGCTCAATTCTGTTACAGGTATTCCATAAGGGCATTGAGATGATACGACTGAAAATTTAACTTAGACTGCCACTAAAGTTGTGTTTGGGATGGCATTACGGTGCATGAAAAATCGTAAGACCATCTCTCTGATTATTTGTGGAATCCAGGCTATGCATACTTACTGACTACAACTAATGATGAGCACGCAGAACATGTTTGACATTTAAAATGACAATGCCCCTCGTCATTTCTATAGAGCAGCTTTATAAAACGAAACACTCAGCTGGGAAACTAAAATTGATGCCCATGTCTTGGATCGAAATTCTGTTCTGATACTAAAGAAATGAAGAGTGATATTTAAGAAGTACTAAGTTAATTTTGAATCTCTTGCTCGAGATTTATCCATAAACTATAAAGCTTTGATTTACCACTCTATGTTTCAATTTCTTTCTATTAACTACTCCCGGCGGTTTCTAAAGCACGGAGCCATTTTCAGTTCAGTTTAGTCGCTTTATCGAAGACAACAAGGATGTAGCGGCTCTTAATGCATCACGAGTCTTCTGAACCTTTGCCCATTCCTCCTTGTCCTCGGTCAACCAACCGCCTCGACAAAGAAGTCCCTCCACCTCGCAACTGGCCTTTCTATAGATTTGGACCGTACCACGCCACTAAAAAGCAGTACAGATCCACCTCAAGTGGTCCATGGCTGCACCCCTTCTAGTGCACAGCAACTTTTCCGCGTACACTAAGGCACGACGTCCACCAGACCCATCTTTCATCTGCCCGTATGGAGTGCCTTGCGCAAAAACGCTTCAGCCACCCCTCATCTCGAAAGATGACAGTGAGAGCGTGGGTCTTTCTCTCACCCCAATGTGCCCACCCACATCCTCTAAACTACAGCGGGCTTATTTTCGAGTATAGAGCTTCTAAGGCATATGCTAGAACAGAAGGATATGCATACATCAGAAAAGGGAGCCCTGTCTTGGTCACAATTCTCGATTCCCATTACCCATCCATCTCAGCTCAACCCGCTTTATATGATATATAACTCGCTTTATATAATATATAAATAATATATTGACAATCATACGTTGCTTTTCTCTACTATTGTACGATTTGTACAATCACTGAATGTGATATGTCTGAGACAAACCCTCGACCATCTCCGATAATCAAGACCCGCGATGTGACCAGCCCACCACCACTTCGTCTCTCTACAGTATCGAACCGCGTCCCTTACGTTAGCATGTATATTTACCCACTCAGTCGTCATTCTGCCTAGCAAACTTACCCCGAGCTTTACGTACATGATCATCTACTGAACAACTATTGCGGAGAGAAGACAACACGTGATCACCTTAATCACGCTGTTGGGATACGGTAGTGAGGGATAGACAATTGAGTGATAGGGATCGGATGAGGGAAGACGGATAAAGTTGGAAAAGGGTACATTTGGGGATAGGAGTGGGGTAGAGACAAATAATAGTGGGGCAGAGACAATCCAAGTCATCAAAGACTTGTGGGCATGTGAAGATGGCGTTGATTAGCGGTAGAGAGATGTACAGTTTTGTGTCGCCTAGTACTCTAGAGACGGAGGTTAATGAGTATAATTGACGAGAAGTATCAGATGTACAAGATTGGCCCAAATACGGATCCTTTAGAGATTTTCGAAACAGCTTGTAGAGAGTTTGCGAGAATGCCGTCTAGCTTAACCAAATTTAAGGATAAAACACAGAAACCGAATGGATTTTGATATATAACCAATTATAACTTGATATATGTGCTTCTTTTTGAAACTATCTATGCATATGAAGCTAACTTTCTTTTTTATATCTTCTTGGTAACAAGCGTTATTCGCAGCTAACTTTACTTTATTGCTATACTAGCAATAGCAATGATACGCCGCCTTTCTCCACACTGATGTCATTCGTACAAAATTGAATGTGATTTATCTGAGACAAGCAAGCAATAAATGTGCAATAGTTTCTCCGCCCCTCCTCCTCATTCTATATAAGCTTAGTTGTTTAAGTGTTCTCCACTCGTTTTCTTCTCATCGTTCCTCTTGAAGGTGAGGTCTACATATGTAAATGGAACTTAACTGTTTTCTCATTGTTTCTTTTCAGCCATGGGCCATAATCCAGTCCCCACTCACGACGATGGAGCACGACAAGAACAAGAGAGAAAAGATCGGGAGGAGAGGGAACGAGGTATGGTCTTTACAACTTCGTCTTTATTCTTGATCCATCCCCACGTACTTCTATTTCACTCTATTCTAGTTAGCAACCCGAAGAAAGAAAACTGTTGCTGCATACCTGTAGCTGGATTCTTCAGTGTGCTTTTTAGCCCGGGAGCAGTCGGACAGGGAAAGACGAGAGGAGGAGAAGAGAGACCGGGAACGAAAACATCCGAGCACTCATTGAGCACTCGTTGATTTATCTGATTGACACGTCAAATCGTGAAAATACTTGTTAACAATAAGGTATATTTAGTGAAGTTGATCTGTGTGCGCATGGCATGATGAACTGTTAGATGACAGTGCTAGATTTGCGAGCTCAAATTTAACACAAAGGAACAAGGGAAGGCATCCGCGACAATAGAATTGTTGTGTCTTGAGATGTAGAAGACGAGGAAAGGGGAATGGTGGAATGGCGTTGGAAGTAATAAATTATTCCACTAGGAAATGTTCTCAAATTCTCTGTCTGTCTGTCTGTATGTATGTATATCTGTCTGTCTGTCTCTCTCACTGTCTCTCTCTCTGTAGCATCCACCCACTGGTTGAGATGGTTCAGTGGAAGTGACTGTGTGGTGTTTTTTTCGCAAAAATCTAATGAGATGCCATTTTTATCTACAAGATACAACCAAGTTTGTGAAGGGGATAGTTAGGAAGTGATAGAGAGTGAGCTCCGTGGATCTTTCTGCTGAAGTAAAATGTTACTAAACGCAGATTATTGTGGATATAACGCTTTCACAGAGATGCAGCTATTTACATAGGCGAACTGTGTAGTTGTATTTTCATGTCCGCCTCCGCAACATCTTCTTTCCGTCTTAGATTTTAATTACAACCATCCATTCTTGGTCGAATATTTTAATTCAAGAATAATCGATACTAGAAGGCCACGTCGTTTTCTTGATTTTTGCTATGCTGCTCTCAAACACATCAGAGATATACTCGCCAGGGAAATCACGCGGTTGTACAGTTTACTAGTAAATTTGAAACTAGTTCCGAAGTAAAAAAGAGATACGATTTGTACAAGCACTGAATGTGATTAGAGTTCCGCTAAACGCTCGTCGAAAGAAACTAATTAACTTTGAATAAAACCTCAATGTAACCAATAACACTTTTGCCCTCGCGACTCTCCAATCACCTGAATCGAATGAAATGTCATTGTGGGGTCGCCTCTCCAAAGCAACCTCATTCGCTCTCCCTCCCGCAAAAATGACAGCGATAATGAATTAAAGAGGCATGCATCACCGCCTTTATCCACATTCGGATAAAAATTAATTGGATCAATGAGTGGATTGAGATGTTTTTGGTGGTTTCTTTCAAAGAAACGTTGCATTGATCGTTGAATACAATCTCCTCATTTCTTTGGAGAGAGGGGCATATCATTTTTATTTCTTTCTGAGCGGATAGCGGTTCTCTAAATGTGATATGTTTGAGACAAGCAAGCCATAAATGTGCAATAATTTCTATCGCCTCTCCTTTTCGCTACATAAGATTGGCTAGTACTAAATATGTAATGATTCTCCTCTCTGTGCGGATATGAGTGAGGAAGGGAAACAATGATAGAAAAATTTCAACTTACGATTCTCAGTGATTAAAGTTGGATTCTAGAAACCAGAGCCGCATTCTCTTTGTTTTTTTTCATTTTTGGCCAAAAATGTTTTTTGTTTGGTTTTATATTTTTTGTCCCAGCCTAGTAGGGTATGGGGAGGGGACCTATTGCTCACGAGGTTTAACGAAGGCTAGACAGAAACGATAGGATATGATGTAAATCTACTCTTGAAAGACTTAATAGAAAGGCAGTAATGATTGACTTTGGTATTTGACTAAACCATCTAGACACACAAAGCGAAAACGAATGGAATCTGACTATGTTCTTTGTGAATTATCCATAAATCGTTCTGCTAGTGGGGGGTACTTTTCAGAAGGGGGCAGGGGAATATTTGTGGGAGATAAAAGATCAGGTAAAAGATCATGTCAGGTAAAAGATCGTGGAAAAGTCGCCTCCAATCGTCGGGTTCTGTTTATTCCCTTGAATATGACGTGGTTTGTATGAAGATTAGGGTAGCCTTCGTCTTTGCGCGTCATTTCCATCCCTTAACAACCGTACTGAAGAGTTAGCGGAGCCTTCCGCAACCACACTGGCTCCGTTCGACCCTTTAGGTTCCCCTTTTCTCCTTTTCATCTCCACTTCTATCTCTTATTCTTCATTACTCACCTCCCTTGCCAAGCTTAATGTGTGTCTGTGTGATGTTAATGTGCGCCTGTGAATGTGTGATGTGTCTGAGACCAGCAATCTATAAATGTACAATAATTTCTTCGCCCCTCCTCCTCCTACTCGGTGGTTTTTCCTTAAAAGTGTTTTGCTCTCTCATCGTTCAAGGTGAGTTTGGTTTATTTAAATAAAAAACATAAATGTTTTATCATTGTTTATTTTCAGCCATGGACCGTAAGCCAGCCCCCAAGCACGACGAGGCAGCGCGTCAAGAGCAAGAGAGAAGAGAACAGGAGGAGAGGGAGCGAAGTGTGCTCTTAACAACTTCATATTTATGCTTAATCTATCGCCACTTCCTTCAATTTCACCTGATTCTTGTTAGCAACCCAAAGAAAGAAAACTGTTGCTGAATACCAATCGTTGGATTCCTTAGGCTGATTTTCAGTCCGAGAGCAGTCTGACCGGGTGAAAAGGGAGTTGGAGAGGAGGGACCGGGAAAGAAGGTATCCGGCACTCTTTGATTGACGGATCTGGCTGGCACATAAGGTGCCAATTTTTGTTAACAATTCCCGTTAACAAGAATTGTTAACAAGAATGTTTATTCCCCCCTCCCCATACCCCATCATGTTTATTTATTAATTTGTTCTTCTCCGGTTTTCATATTCATATTTGAATTCATTTAAAGAGACATGGAAGCCAAAAAAGATTGCCTTTCATATGAAAGTTTATCGCCTAAATAGTACAAAAATCAAAATCGGAGTTCACAAAAATGTCTACTTCGCGAGATATCCTTAAAAAATCATAATTTACAAGTCACATTCGGTTTCAAAAAATTTCTCGCTTCCATGTCCCTTTAATTGTTGATACACACTTGCGGTGATAAATGTTATTGTGGCGGATTTCGCCACGAAACCACCATTTCGACCACTTTTACCACTATCCAGTCATTAATTTTACCAACCGAACCACTCCGCTCCAACTACCGTAATCCATTTGTCATCATTCACGCAATTGGTTGTACTTTGAGCTGTTTACGCTCATTTGCATCATTTGCATGCGTGATCCTCCACTCTACTCTCTCTTCCCTTCATTTGCCTACGCCTTCCCCACCTCTTCCCTCATTAGCATGCCTTCCCCGCCGCGGGTATAAAAGGCGAGCTGCAGCTCATTTCGCCAGTGTTCCACCGTCCTCCCACCTTCTCTGGTCGTCCCTCTCTTCCTTCTCTTCCCCGCCCGCTCTTCTCGACACCCCGCCGCCCGACACTCCATCCACTCACTCTCTTCATCCATCGCGGATAGAAGGGAGTTCTCATCGATAACCACCAATCCTCAATCCACTCTCCACCACCGTATCCACTCTTCTCCCTCCCACTCCTCTCCATTCCATCCAATCCACTTCACCACACCACACCACTCTTTCTCCCGTCTTTCCATTGTCTTTTCCAATCCTGTATATAAAGTAGTTGTACTTATATACGGGGGCAATACATCATACGGTAGATAGAAGATATCGGCCATAGTTATTATAACTATTATTATTATTATTATTATTATTATTATTATTATTATTATTATTATTATTATTATTATTATTATTACTTAGTATTATTATTATTACTTATTGAAGTTGATCCGTGTGTGCGCATTGCGTGATAAACATGACAATGAAAGAATTGTGGTACTCAAATTTAACAAAGAGGGAAGAAGGAAGGCATCCGCTATAATAGAAATGTTGTTTCTTGAGATATAGAAGACGAGGAAAGGGGAATGGTTTACTGGGGGAATAAAGTCAAGCTAGTAAATTGTGGGCCCTGTTTGAAACACTTTAAACAAGGCCATATCTCGGCTGGGAAAGGTCCTACAGTGTTCTGGTTGGAATTTTTGGAATCCTCAGGACGAGATCTATTTGTGTATCAAGTTTGGTAACGATTCCTCAAGTTTAAAGACCTCTAAAACGTAAAAATGTGGCATTGGTGAGGTTTGAACAGGGATAGCGAGAATTTTTAAGATAAAAGCCGTTTTAACCGGTTTAAAGTTGTCTAATCATCACACAACGTGATGTACAAGTAGAACTCGTCCTGAGAATTCCAAAAATTCTAGCCAGAACTCCGTACGCCCTTTCCCCGCCGAGATATGGCCTTGTTTCAAGTGTTTCAAACACGGCCCACAATTAACCAGCTTGACGGTATGTGAAACAGGGGAAAGGGTGAGGAGAAACTAGAGGGTAGAGGGAAGTACGAGATAATGGCTACTGCTCTGCCTAATCTAACGGAAGGCGGGAAGGACGAGAGGAATTCCCTGTAGACTAGTTGATATACACGTCTATCAAGTAGAGTCAAGGGTAAGGAGTAGGGTAAGGAACTAGTAGAATGCTGGGGAATGGAGGGGAATACCATGGGAAAAGCTCTGCTACACAACGAGAATGAATGAGTGTTGGAAGTAGAACATCGTTCCACTAGGACATGTTATCAAATTCTCCCTCTGCTTGTCTGACTCTCTCTCTCTCTTACTGTGGCGTCCGCTCACTAGTTGAGATATACAAGAAACAACCAAGTTTGTCAAGGGGTAGTAATAAAGTGAAAGAGACTAAGCGAGAGACAAGCATTCCATAAATGTCAAATAATTTCACTTGCCTTCCCTTTTCGCTACTTAAAATTGGCTTGTACTAAATCTGTTATTATTCTCCTCTCTGTCAATCGCAGCAGACCAAGAAGAGATAGGCGATGAGAATACGAAGGAAGAGGTTGTGGATGTGCGTGAGGAAGGGAAACCATGATAGAAAATTTTCTACCTTACAATTCTCAGTGATTAAATGGAGATTCTAGAAACCAGAGCCACATTCTCTTTGGCTTTCAAAATTTTTTACCAAAAATATTTTTGTTTGGTTGTTTATTTTTGTAGAGAATGTGGAGGGAACCTGTTGCTCACGAGGATCAACGGCGGCTATGACAGAAGCGATAGGATGTCATGCTAATCTATGTGCTCTTGTAAGACTTAACGCACGGGACTGCAATGATCGACTCGGTTAATTGACTAAATGTTCGGGGTTCGGGTACGGTAATGCCCGGGGAGAAATGACGTCGAAATGCATTCTTTGCCCCTTGCCCTTCGCACCTTTAGAGCTCCGCGGAGAGGTCAATGAAATCACATAAAATTCGAAATACCCGATCAGGATGATTAGACCAACTGAATGATGTAACGAGCGAGTATGGTCAGAAACTCGTGGTATGGCTCCGTGAGCATCGGGCAAGGCTCTGCTCTAGGGATAGTAACCGGGTCCAGGTGGCCCCGCCTCTGTCTCCCGGAGTGTTGGCCCTGTCATCCTCACGGACTGCCACCCTCTCTCGAGGTGAGATACGGGAGTTACTTGTAGTCTATTTCCCTAGTTGTGTCACGGTATGCAGTTAGGGGAATTCTTAGGCGTCCCCTACGGGACCTAGGGGTAACGCCTACGGCTCCTTTAATTTGCCTAAGGTCAAATTCGATTCATCTCATCTCCTTGGTAGAATGACCGGGGAAGGTGAAGAAGAAAGAGACGAAAGAGTAACCCGACAACCCGAGACGAGCGAAGAGTGAATTTATCGCCTTTTCCTACGGCGTACCGGAAGAAAAGCTTTTTGAATTTGCCGCGGAGAAGAACAATATGCGTATCGATTGCTTTCGAAACAGTAGCACCCCCATCACTCTTCCTTCTGTCCCTACTCCAGACTTCTCAGTTACTCTTTCCAACTCTTCTCGGTTGGAATGCTCGCCCTTCTCCTCATTCCTCTGAGCCTCTTCTTCCTCATCCTCGCTTGTGCTGCAATCTGGCGTGCAATCAACGTTATCTACGTAAGTAATTATCATATTTTTCCTTGTATTTCGTCATTCCTTATTTCACATCAATCGCATCGTTTGGAATAGGCTAACTTGGTAGGCTACAGTAATTGCTTTCAGAGGGCCGTCTTCCCCCCTGTTTACAGAGACGAGAACAACAATATGGTCGTTCGGGCGTACCTTGCTAGGAGAATTCGCGAGTTCCTCCAGGAGCTCCTTACTCTCTAGCCACCTTCTGCATCGCACTTAACTCGATGTTCGGATAAAATTTCGTCATACTTCCCAGAACTGTAAACATGAAGATAAGAAGAAACTTGTACGTAACATACATCATCGCTCTGGTTGAAGCAATGTACTCCCCTTTCCTTCCCTTCCCACCTCTCTATTCTCCTATCTGATCTTCTCTTCTCCTCTTTCTCCATTGCGGATTATCACCCTGCTTTTCTCTTCAGGCGATAAGTGTCTTGTATCTTAAACAACGTAAGAGAGAAGAGAAGGGACGTTAGGGACTCCACGTTAGACCGTAATATCTCTATAGCCGCCCACTGGGGTGCGAAGGGATTAGGGGACATGGGGGAATGGGGGCCTAATTCCCTTCTCATTGTCATTCCCACTAGCCCAATAACTCTCTCTTCTCTCTTTTGGATCCTTTGCAATTATCCCTTTTGGCAATTTGTACTTTGGCAGCGTATTTCTAAGCGTATTCGATTACTTGATGACAAGCGAAACATTATGCAGATAAGACAGAAGAAGTCGAAAGAGTTCGGAGAATTGATTGACGCAGCGAAAGTCGCAATTGTGCTACTAGATAAGTCGTATCGTGCTTGCGGAATTATGAGCTCTTCTAATTCAAGAATATCTGCCGATTTTTGAAGCTGTAATAAACACAGAGACACAATGTGAAGATATCACCTTTTGTATTGCTTACAAATGCACCATAGACGTTCATTAACATTGATTAGACGGCTCTGTTGTAGTCAAGCGGTTCAATCAAGATCGTTGGACGGGTGAAGATTCCATTAGTGCTTTCCGTGAGGAGTCAGGATCTTCATCTTCATGAGCAGAAAGTCGCTGTTAGAGTCGAATGTGTCGTTTCTGAAGATGGTAGGTTGCAAGAAAGTTCAATTGTTTGTCTCTACTCGCATTTCATTTTCATTGGCGTTTTCCTACTTGCGTATGCACACTTCTTATCCTTATTTGTTCTGCCAATGACGGATTCATTTATTCATTCAATAAACTATCCTCTTATGCAATACTTATAATTTCATCGTTCTCCTTTTTCGCCTCTCGCATTCCAGCTCTCCAATCCTGTGGTTTACCATCCCGTTTTCGTCCTCGCCACACGATTTGCAGTGAAGAGCGGTAAGAATAGCGACACGAGGGGAGGGAATCGCGTAGAAGCACAAGCAGAGGACATCATTTATCTTGCCCACTCACGGTTTTGCACTCAATGTGGCTAAATGTATGTCGGTGAATAGAATACCTCGTCGTTTTTTGTCACGTAGTGTTGCACTTGCGTCGAGTACTGCACTTCCTTAGCCTGAAATTCACCACGATATAAATTCGGGCTGATTATATCGATACTTTTCGCACTTTGATACACTCAATTCAGTGGCAATGCAATAGCAAATCTCGAAAAGAACCTTTTACTTTAGTGTTAAAGCGGAACGTACTACCCCTCGGCATTTGGGATAGTCCACGCATCGTCTATCGATCGTCTTCCGTACGGTGAATAAGTGCGAGAACGTGGTATGTAGGAAGCCTCCCTTGGTATGGAATTCAGATGCCTCTTCCCTCGGCGGTTCAGCCATAAGCAGCATCGTCTCTGTGGCGTCCTGCTGTTGCGACAGCCATTCCTCCCCGTGCACTCCGAGCCTCAGTATGGGGAAGAGCAGCTGGCGGTACAGTTGGTGGTCGTTCCATTCCCCGATCTTCTCCCCCTTCCATCGTCTCCCGCGATGGTCCTTCAAACCAGCAACTTATCACCGTTTCATATCGAATTCGGATGAGAAAGTGGCATGAAGAGAGCGCAGACAGCGTAGGAATTAGTTTAGTGACGGCACTGTTTCGTCTATAATAGTATATAATACGATCGCATACCATTCTTAGCCGTGACTGCCTCCGTAGCGGTCTCCACCGTCGATTTCACTGCGGAATGTGCTCCTCTCGCTCCGACGTCTAACGTAGTTTATTTTCTTTACTTTTTGTTGCACTTTCAAAATTTAACGGTGCACATTTTAGTGATTATGTTTTGCGGCCAAGTCAAGGTGTCTTTATATATTATAGGAGACTGAATGCATCGTACCTTCCGTCGGCGATGTGTCTTGCAATACTCAAAGTTTTACGGTGGATATTCTTTAGGCATAAGCTTAGCGGTCAAGCCAAAGTCTCTTTATATCTTGTCGGAAACTGAATGCATCTTACCTTCGGGTAACACTGCAGACTTCGCTGCTCCTCCAAATTCTCCGATGGACTTCAGGTCGAGGATGATGACAGCTGAAACGGTTACATCACCTTTCCACTCACTAAAAACCCAATCACAAAGGAAAAGCGGGATTACCATTGACGAAGGTTTGTAGTAGGACTTGATGCCCATGAGAGTACGCCTCGGCGGCAGTCAACTCCAGTGGGAGAAACAGTGTGATGAGTTGTCCGTCGATTCGGGCACCTCAAATGCTGATGAAGTGGAGACTCCGAAGCAGCTAGCGAACGTTCGCTATTAAAGTACGATATTTTAGAGGTTTATCACGTCTTAAGGTCATAAACATTTATCGCATGTGATTTCGTGCCTTTTACTGACGAGTTATAAAATATTTCAGGTGTTGTGAACTTCACACGGCATTTGAAAGCCCCCTCTGACACTTTTCAACCCCCCGGTTTTTTCCTCTCATCTGAAAGAGCAATGTCGAAAACCTAAAATTCTATATTTGCATCTTTTTCGCGAAATTCCCCGCTGTTTAAATTAGGGGAGAAGTTGTATGCGCAGTTAAATTGCTCTTCAGGGACAGCGCGAATACGAATGTCATTACGTGAATGCTGTAGTGCGCGAGCGGTCTGATTCGAAAGGATCGCTTTTTGCAGGAATGGAGATACACAGTGATCCGACCAATGCTACAGGGGGCGCGAGGCGGGGTTCGAACCCCCGACCATCCGCTTGCAAAACGAAAGCGTGATCCACTAGGACACAGCACCAACTGGTTGCGGAAGTCAAGGCGCGCATGTATTGTTGTTGTATCTCTAATCGGAAAACGGTTTCGGAAGAGCGACGGAGCAACTTTGGCAGGGTATAACAATATTATTCCTGAAAAATTCGAACAAAACTCTCCGCAGCGCTTTAGACGACCAAGCATACTATCCATATCTAAAAGAAGATGAACATGGTATACTTCATCTTTGAGAAATAAGGGTTCAAAAAGGCATCTTTTAATTTCATTTATTTGCTTTTTCTCCGAATAGGGTTAGAAATCGAAACAAAACTCTCCGTAGTGTCGTGGAAGTTTATAAGCTCTATCAGATGGCACTAAGTTGGTTTTTGAGTCTCTTATAATCTCTGAGAACTAAGGGTTTTACGTCTTCAACAGGGTCAAAATGCACATTTTCGCTGATATTTTGCTTAGATCTTTTGAATATACGAAACTTTCCCTAATATTCAACAAATAAAGGCAAAAAACCGGAAGAAAAATGATAAACTGGTGCGCGAGCACCAAAATTTCCTTTAGAGTAGGCCGTGGTGTGCCTGTGAGTGCACGGCGAGGACGACGTTTTCTAAACGTCATAATGCCGCACTCCCTTTAGGGTCGAATCACTGTGAGATATATGCTGCCTGATAAGGACAAAAATTAGGGAATGTTCAAAATACGTTCATGTGGATAGCAATGTGTTCAGAGGGGCCCTTTAACGGTATATCACATGGCAGTCAAATTCATATTCTATTTGAGATTATACTCGAACGCATGAACTGCTTGTTATCACTTTACGTCTATTGAAGAACTCACTCCTCTCGGGAAACTCGTCCAGAGGCTTCGATTCGCATTTCGAGTATTCAAGTAGCCGTCGAATGCTCCCGAATCTGTAGATATTTAATTAATTAATCTTCAAAAAGATTCTGCTTTTTTTTCTTGACCTGTGGCCATAGGACCTGTGGCCTGTGTCCATACTACGGTGGGGTGAAATATCTTTAATTCACTACCTAACTTTTGGATTGCATGGAAGTTATCTAGTCTTGGTATAGAGCGAACTGACCGTCTAATTTCTATGGAAAGCTGCATGAGGGACGGACAACTTCTTCTGTCAACGCTATCTCATTCTTGTCCAGCGGTTGCTGAAAGTACTCAGCGATTGTGAGTCGAATCTTCGGAAACAATATAAATCAAGGTACATTCTCCTTTTTTACTGCTTTGAATGCTTCTGTTCCTTATAAACACAATACTTAGTGAAGATTGCCTTTCCGCTTTCTGTCCTGAGAGCATACCAACCACATCTCCGTTTGATGAATCCCCGGTCTCCCTCCACTTAGTCGTGATCCAGACCGTCCCACGAAGGGTCGAGTGAGAGGAGACTTCTAGCAGGAAGAGTGGCATGGGCTGGGCATCTGAGAAAATACGGCTTAGATAGCACTTACACTTGGCAAACTCAATCCCCTCTCTAAAAGTCGTCCTGATGTATGTTGTGGAAGTGACAGTAAACATTTTTTCAAGTTCTTCCGCTGCGTCGACGAAACACGAGGTGATTTTGGATTTGTGTATCCGTTGTACTCGTGGAATCTTGCGCCATCACTTGCAGGCCTCTTTGTCGTATAAGGGACTTCGATGGGGGGGAGGAATAGAAGTCGGGTTGGGATCTATACGGCATAGATATAGGGGAATCGAATACTAATTGAAACTAGATTTTGCTAATGCAACGTTCTGACAACAGTGAAAATGAAATTTCGGTGGGAACTCTCGCACGGAAACAATGTGCCCTCGACATTATGGCTCGCTCATTTATAACTATTGCGATTCGCGTATTGCATCTGAGGGACCCCTTTCGGTCCGACTGGTGGCATACGCGCGTCTAACTGAAAACTAGCGTTGATGGGATGTATTGCTTTGGAACTGTCGTGTGATCATTTAAGAACCGAACGCATGAGAACCGAATGCTTGAGAACTGAGAGTCAAAAATGACATTGTAGGTAGCATAAAGCAAAGTTTTCAAAAGCCAAGCGTTGAATGTTGCTATATTTTTCATGCGGATCACAAATATGTAACACAATTAGAAATACATAAATGAGCTCTGGTTCTAATACGACAAGTTCTCAAACGAATGGCAACCAAGCGGCGGTTCTCATTTGATAAATCTCGTTGATGGGGGATAAACATTAGGGTTTGAAAACCGTATTTATATTTATAGTCCGACTCTTTTCATTCTCCCATCCTCCTTGTCACTCTCTCGGTGTTGTAATGCTATTAATAGGCTTAATTTTTCAAACCCTAATAAAATCAGAGCGGTGACGCTAACTTCCACAGACGTCGATCGATATGGCCCGCATGCCGCTCACATGAAGATCGACCGGCAACTCTTCCACAGGAAGCATGGTGAAATATCGGGGACCTCAGGACACCTTAAAGGACCTCCCTCGATACCGTAAGCTATTCAGGTTCCTGACGGATTCGATTAAATTCACTTCTTTGCCTTCCCTCTCTCAATACGCAAATTAGCTCTATTAACATGGCTACGGTACCGAATGATCATCCTTTTATACATGCGCATCAACAAAGTCTAACCTGCACTCGTCTCCTCGATTTTGAAGTACTCAAAGGAGGGGCAGTGCTGATATTTTCCAGTTGGTCAAAGAGGCCGAAGAGAAATCAATAGCTTTCGATTAACAAGAAACAATGCTCCGTATCTTTTTAACTTAAGATAGCATATCTAAACGGTTCAAGCGAATCTTCCCATGGTTAATCAGCACGTTCCCTATGTTGTGCCTTTTTCTGACGAGAGAGCGAAGCGCGGTGTGAAGAGAGTGCAGACAAGGTAGGAATGATTTAACGGACGGAACGTTTTCGTCGATTTAAAGGGCCCCTCCAGGCAATATCTTCCATATGAATTTTTGACATCATTGGATGCGCGTTCGAGAAGTTGTTGCTTGAGTATGGACAGCGCAGACTGCAGAGGCGTACGGTTCCTTCCTTTCCAGTCTGTCGCAAAGGAAATTAGGAAGACGCTTTTCTGATCCATGCATGCGGCGAGACAAATGTTTAGGGAATACGTCTGCACAGTATGCGCCTAGTGAAATCAGCGAAGGTTGTTGAACTTTTCCGTTATACACTAATAGCAACAATCGCGGGTGAACTTTTGCGAAGTTATACCCCGTTTACGGTAATGTTAAAACAATACCTGTCTGGATGGATCCTCGCTCAACTCCCATCGCATGATCGCCCGCAATCGTCCTCCAGTGGATCCCAGATCGTGAATTCCCGAGGGTTGCACTGAAATGGAGCACCGTTGGCTATGACAAGTCTTTTCTTCTCGCATGATTTCTGAGTTTCAACAGTACTCTGCGGGTACTTCAACGATGCGCAGACCTTTTCGCGTGAAGACAATTAAGGAAGAATGATAACCATGATGCAACGATACTTACGTTTCTGAAATGAGGACATTGCGGTGAAGAGAACAAAGAGTTGAAGGATTAACGATGAGATGAGTGAGCCGCGCGAGATCAACTGCAAAGGAATAGTTCTTTTGGATGAGGTAGAAAATATGAGCGGATCGCGACAAGCTGTCGACAAAGAGCGACAAAGACAAAGAGCGACACAGATGAGAATGGAAGCGAATGAGACAAATGAGGCTTCAAGGAAATGGAGAGAAGAGATCAAAGAGAAAGGACAATAGGGAGGATATAGATAGGCGAGCGGTGGAGAAGCCCAGAGGAAAGGGGTGTATAGGATGAGGGGAAGGCGGGCTGTGAAAGGGGGAAGATAGTAGTTATAGGTAGGGGCTGGACCGGGTTTTAGTCGGGACTGCGTCCTAAGCCAGCTAGGTTTCTGTACTGTTTACGATTCCAGAAGATTGAGCTCGATTTCGAGTGTTATCGAGTGCTTTTCTGGTTTATCGAGGACGGAGAATTCACTGGGATGGACATCGCGACTGAACAACGTTTCCTTCACTCATTTATACTCACACGAGCCGCCATCTATGCGATACGTACACGATTATTCGCGAATTTGAGTATTATGCTGGGTGATTTTGATAACCGATGGGCCTTTGAAATAACTTATTGATAGGTGAGATGTACCGAGCTGTATTGAGGTTGTTAAGGACACGTTTGGTACTATAATGAACTGCATGCATTAGCAGCAAAGAGAAGGTCTGCTTTCCGGTTTGGAAATCGAACGACTTAGACGTACAATTAACGAAAAACCAGCTGAATCGTTCCTCAGGATTCGGCGTGGTGGAGTGTATTCGAGCACGGCTCCGTGATCACCGTGGTCTGAATTACGCGATCGACAAACGAGTATGAAGTAGGAGAGGCCGTGTGCGAAGTCTGGTGAATTATGAATGTTGCTTTTTGTCTACCGTTTTTTGCTTCACTTCATTTCCGTGATATTATGACAGTATGAACTACCGCACCCATTCTGCTCCCCATCTTATGACCTACCCAAGCAACCCATCAAATTAACCAGCGAAAACCGCTCCTCAGTTGTATCGTAGCACCGATCATGTGTCATTTATTCGTATCCTTTTCATTACTATAGGCCCCTCTCTCCTCTTATCACTTCGTAATCGCACGCGTTCTATCAGTACTCTCCGCTATTTTGTTATCACCGCGGCTTCCTCTCCCCAGTAATGTTCATAGACGGCTATCGCCTCATTTTACTTTCGCATGATCCATTAGAAGATGGATCATGCGATACTCGTTCCCTTTATAGCTCACCTTGCGTTGTTCAAGCTTGATCGCGTGAAAGAATGACAGCATAGAGGTAAAAGGAGGCAAGGAGTGCTCTTCTTTCCGTTCTTTATGTATAGTATAGTGGTTAAAAAGATCCGTCGGAAAATCATTCCGAATGTAAGGCGAGAAAGTGCGCAAAAGGGAGAGAATTAGACTTACTTTGGAATCATTTTGGAATTTTACGACTTGGCGCTCGCTCGCTTCGCTATTGTTCCTAAATATTTTGGATTTAACTGATCGTAATCCAGAAATGTAATATTTTACGTATTTTCCTCTTAACAAATTCCTTGATTGGCATTGTTGGAAATGAAAAAAAATGTTATATATGGGTTTGAAATAACTATCAAAAGTAATATACAGCAGTGGTGAGCCTTTTTCTGGGTCTAATAACCAGGGACTCTACCCCGCATATTTCACTTACTTCGTATATCATCTTGAAATTGAAACTCAAAACTTGTCGTTCTGCAAAAACGGCAACGATATTTCGAATCAGTATGATGTAAGCTTTCGAATGGTATATTACACATACCGTAACTCCGGGGTAACCAAAAGTACTTCCCTTGTGAGCGAAAAGATACCAACATATTGGTATGCGATATACCATCATGCGTATCTTGTATATCATATACCAGCATGCTGGTATTAAAATATACCAACCCCATCCCCCTGCCCCCTCTCGTTCGCGAAAATATACCAGTGTCAAGCCCAACGAAAATATACAAGTGTTGCTACACCCGCCGAAGGCCATTCCAGTAGTCTTCATATGATCAAGTCTCCATTACAGGAATGGACGTGTCTCAATTCCCGCTCCCGGCTCTGATGATGATGAAGAGGGGACTGTACGACATTCTAGACGACCTCGTGAATGAGGTGCAGAATGGAGGGCCCGTCAGAGTGCTCGAGATGAAGGCCATCCTGGAGCAGCTGGATGCCGTCGAAGCGGAGATTGAGAGAAGAGTAGTCGTCCTCGACTGAGTTGCCTGTCTGAATAAAGTTATAGTGAATTCTACCTCGAAAGCTTCACTATGTGGTACACCGAACTGCACAAAGACAATTTATCTCCGTACAGTTATAAAAGACAATGAAAATTGGCGAAGAAGAATAAAGTAGAAGAGAAAAGCGCGGGTAGAGATATTGTACTAGTTTTAGTACAAGGAAGAATTCTCCCTCCCAATCAATACCAGACCAAGAAAGATTCCAAGGGGAAGAGAGAAAGACAAAAGAAGAGTGAAAACCCACGTTCCCTTGCGACTTGCGACGCGACGGATGGAGACATTCTTTATCTTGTTGACACCGGTTTAAACACATTAAACAAATACTATAATGAATACGGGGACAGGGGGCAACAATAGAAACGAAAAGAAAGAAGAAAGAAATACACGCCTCCGGGCGGGTGGGATTGAAAAGAGGGGGAGGGGGCGAAGGAGGGAAGAAAGATAGATGAATATCTTGTCTGGAGTAGACAGCACGACTAGAGACTAAAGACTACTTGTGAACTATGCAATCTCTGCTAGACAATAACAATTGTCGACAGATATGAATGAATGAAAGGGTCAAGAGCCGACCTGATCCTTCGATTGGAGAAGAGGTTGTGTGAGTTTCCACGTGTGTGTGATTCAGTGGAAGCGCGCGCAATTTGAATGCTACCGCGTGCCTTGAAATTATGAACTGCGTGATTCTTGATTATTTCATGAAAATTATTGATAATTATGATTTAACTAATGAAAATGTAGTCGTCCAGTGAATTCTTCGTAGCGAATTCGCTACACTCCCGCCCGAGAAGAAGAAGTAGAAGAAGAGAATGAATGAATTGCGGAACAGGGGTGATGAGTGTCATCAGACACTTTATTCCTTGGACGGCTCCATGACTAAATGAGATAACAAACAATAAATGGGTAAACAACAACAAAGATAAACAACAATGAGATCACATGGCACAGAGATCCAATAACAATGATGAAGAAGGGGAGACCTACAGGTTGAAGTTCTCCTTGGGGTAGAAGATGGGGTAATGGGGGGCCTTGCACCCCTTACGGCACTTGGGCAGTCCGCACTGCCTCTCGTCGTGAAGAGGGTTGTCCAGGCGGCGGAAGCACGCCTGGCACCGCTGCTCCATGTCGAACATCTCCCTTCTCGTCTTCAGCTCCATTTCCTCCTTGCAGTCCCTCGAGTGATGATCCATTTTGCAGAACATGCAAATAATGGAGCCACGAGAATGAGATGAGCGGGGGGTAATCGGAGAACGAGAACGAGAACG
>LS893391.1:32399-71675 GCA_900490955.1 Micoletzkya japonica | reverse complement strand
CCTTAATTCTCCTCCGTGGTTAAGTGTCTCCGGTGGTCGTCTTCCATCTTCGATAGCGAAGGCCTTCTACTTCTAGACACGGAGATGAGCACGTTCCTGAAAGAGTGCTGCTTCCCCGTGTATCAATATAATCAGCAAACTTAAGAAAGTTTCCTATTATACTTTCATCCAATCAGTACTTCAAGCCCACTCCTTCCCTCTCCCACGCAAACCTTCGTCTTGGTCAGCACCATCGGCGATATCCCCTCGCGAGTGAAGGTCTTCGTCTCTTCCTGGACGCATGCGAAGAGGCGGGCGAGTTGACCAACGATTCGTGGGGCACCATATCCGAGGCTACCGTAGTCCCTGCTGAGAGACTGGTCCGCCCTGAGTACGGTAGTTTACAGCAGCGGAAAGCATACAAAACACTACAATGGATTCACTTCAGTTCTTAGCACTAAAAATACCGGAAAACTAAAAAAAGGAGAAAGAAATTAACCAACCTTGAGTTCGTAGCATCACACGGCAAAGCTGAAAGGGCGACTGCTCTGAACGTGGTGCAGTTCGAACCGGCTGCACTTGATCAGACAGTCGGGCAGAATGACAACGGACTGAGGGACCTGGAAGAGGGGAGCGGATTATGGGCAAAATCTCTTTGAACGAGAACAGAAAACGACAGTTCGGAATATAACCCCAATAACGCATTATTTCCAGAACTCGCAAAACTTCAGTGTCTCTAAGCGTAACCACGGTATGTATAGACAAGCAGAAGTTTTGCGAGTTATGTTAAACAAACTTTAAACCGAAACACTAAAGAAAACTGCAAGAAACTGAAAAACTGGCGCCAGATGGCTTAAGATATATGGAGCCGGAGACCGGATATAAGGATACCGTACTTTCGCTGGGTCAAATTCATGACTAGACAGTAATACAGTATCCCTAGCTTTAATTTTTTTCCTGTTTTTTCTTGATTGTATTGTTTCCACTTGAAATTATAGGCTTATTGGATAAGGAAACAGAATTAATATGGTTATTATTGAAGTCAGCTCACTTTTAGGCTTATTTGGCATCATATTTGTCCGAGTATGCTCAAATATACTGAACAAGCAATCGGTGCTCACGATGGAAATATTATCATCATTCGTAAAACAATGGAAGATATTGAAGTCCCGAATATAACATAATTTCCAGCAGTCAACCCTAAATCTATGATTGCTGCCATCCATTGAACCTTTTTCACTTTACTAGTAGTTTACTAGAACTTAAGTTTACTACTAGTAAACTAGATTAGTTTACTTATAGTAGGTTTTGAGAGCCCCTTTTGTCCTAGTTTACTACTAGCACACTCGGATTTGCTAGTTTACTACTAGTTGAGAAAAACCAGAGTAGGATCCTACCTTTCCCCTCACTAGGATCCCAATATTTAATACCTCCCTCACAAGAATCCTGAGCATTTAATACCGGGACACCCCCCTCCTGATCTCCTCACTAGGAAACTAGCGAATAAAACGCTAGGATCCTAGTGAGGCGTTTCGAGGCCCGAAAATCCTCTGGGAAACTAGTGAGAATGGCCGATTTTCTGGAAAACTAGTGTGGCGGAAATACCAGAGATATAGCTCCAAGCGAGGATCGAGAGGTCTACTCACTACGGCAACTCGGACTGAGTGGGTTTTGAAGAAGATTCGAAGTTTCTAACCTCTCCCATCTATAAGGCCCCTCCTTTGGACCCCAATCCACTGTTAGTCCAGATAAAGTTGTGTCCTCTCTACAGTATCGAACCGCGTCCTCTACGTTAAAGGCCCCCTCCGACCACTTTTTGACCATATGCTTTTTCGAGATCATTGGATAGCTCTCAGTGTCCTGACTTTCGACAAAAATGTAGAAAACATGAAACTTCGCCGTTGCTTAAAAAAAGCTGTGCAAAGATTTCTCTCGCTGTCTGCGACTCTTCATTCCTCTCTTGTCTCTCACAATCAATCAACCGCACGTTAATTGGTTGTACCTAGAAATGAATGAGATGGTCAGAGGGGCCCTTTAAGCATATCAATTCACCCACTCATTCGTCCTCCTGTCAAGCAAACTTACCCCGAGCATTGAGCGCTGCCCCTTCCTCTGAGCCACAGCAATTTTGTTCTCCAGTCTCCCGGTGAGTACCCAAGTTTCAGAGACGTACGTGAGAGCAGGGAGGACCGCGCCTTCGAAAAGGCGCTTTTTGATGGGCATAGGTGAGACTTGTCGATTGGTGAAGATCGTGCGATATTTAGAAAAGGCGAAATTAGCGGCTCGAATTCTCCTGTCGACTTCTCCCGCAAAGCGGTTGTCATCTAGGGAGATTTCTTGCCCCAAGTACACACATCGCTCCACCAATCGAACTTCATGGCCATTGATAGCAACCTCTCGTCCTCTGGGATTGGAAGAGATTGCCACTGTCTTGCTAGCATTAAGTGACAATCCCACCGTGCCCAGAGCGACAGTAAGAGAAATCTTTGAAGAGCTTTATCTCAGCAACGGTGAAGGTTCAAGAAAAAAAGAGAAACTGCGAGACTTAGGATACTGAGAGCTTTCCAATGATGTCAAAATGCAAATGGTAGCCCTTTTGCGATGAGTTTGGCGATGAATATAATTGATGACGTAATTATGAAGAGCGTGACTGGTTCGTCGATTGCCATGGTAAACGGGAAAAATAGCGGGAAAATAGGAAAAAATTAAATGCTTGTTGTGCTACAGCGAGACGACAAAATACAACGAGGGAAAATGCAGAAAGGTACTGTAGCTTAAAAACTGACCCACTTTACTACTACCGTAATCCACGCGTCGCAACATTCGCCGGCTGGCCGGAGCCGGGAATATTTCATGAAATTTTGCATTATTCTATTGTTTTTGCGTGTTTTATTCATGTATTCGCCTCTATTTTCTTTCAGAATGTCGAGTCGTCGTGTGCTCAGCAAGAAGCTGTTCTATGCTGACAATATCACCTCCTCCTGGTCGGACGGAGAGGAGGGCCCAGTGCAAGCGAAAGTGCCCACGGCATACCTACCGCCCGTCAGTCGTCTGCCAAGACTTTAGGCTTTTAAGACCAAGTGTGATAGCTAGAGTGCGACTAGCGATGGTCATAAGCGAGAGTAGTTGTTAGGTGTTATCTTGTGCTTGTCGTAGGAGTGCTGAGAAATGGGTAAGAAGAAAGAGACGCGAACCATAAATGCGCAAATCGGGCCATTCCCCCTTGTATCAAGAGAGCGTGCATTTATAAGAGTAGCGAGCCGTATGAATAGTAGTTCGGTTCTGGGAACAGCGCTATGTTCTAGCGAGAAACAACCCTGATTTCGGTAGAAACTCTCGGTCGATTAACGCTAAGCCCCCAATATTTTGGCGCATTTGCTTATCATTTAGAACATTGTGATAGCGGTTTGCAGCGCGCAATGACGGAGGACGAGGAGAGGGAGTTCATTCGCGAGGTCCAGGCACGGCCCGCCATCTGGAATCGCCGGCTACCTGCCTACCGTAATCCCGAGAAGCGCCCCAAGGCACTGGCTGAGGTGGAGCAGTGCTGTCGACTGCCCCGTAGGTCTTTTTGCTACTTGACACAGCTGTGAGAACGAGTCGTCGTTTTCGTCAGAATGTTTCTTTTTGTTGACGATCATATCGGTCGTCTCCTCAACGTTTATCGTATGCAGATGATGAAATGGCCGATTTGATAAGATGACGGTGATTTCCCGTGAATTCAGTGTATGTAGTAGCCTCGCCCTTGCAGTCGGCTCGGCCGCTGTCCTGTGGAATCGGCTGTCGTCGCAGTTCTCCCGTTACTACTCTCACAAGCTCGCCCACCCCGACGGTCCGGCGCCGCCCTTCCGCCACGCCGACCGCATGTCCTTCATCGCGGACATCTGCCAGGCCAAGTACGTACGCATGGGCGAGATTGTCCAAGCGGACGTTGGGGATGGGTGGGTGCCTGCACCACTTCATCATGGTGTAAAACGCTTGCCAGCGCGGCTGCTTCTGCTTTTTCCCCTATGGTGTAAGGCAGCGGCTGCGAAAATGTTCGGACAACACTAGCCCATGTATGGCCAAGTACGTACGGGAGGGTGGGCTATTCTGTATCTCGTACGAAAGCATTTGCAAGATCTTTACCGACTTTTAAGAACTTTAAGGAAGGAAAAATAAGTTCTTAAAATAATGTATCCTTATCATTACACCGTACAGTGCGAGGAGGGATGAGGTTGGACATTGACAGATCTATTGACAGATTGTTTGAGGCATGATTCGCTGAGCTATGCGAAGCTAAGAAAAATGAAAGAGAACCAGATTAAGCATAGATTGTTATTCGTCACTGCAAAGAAGTAGCTCCATAGATGGGCACGGTTGCAGGTACCGTAATTGGTTGGCTTATAATAGAGGAAAATGTTCCGTCAGTCGTCTCATTCCTATTTACGACGAGAGAGCGAAGCGGTATGAAGAGAGTGCCGACAAAGTAGGAATGAGTTTACTGACGGAACTTTTTCGTCAATAATACTGCAGAATAAATTTTCCAAGTATTGGGTAGCGTGCTGCAGAAAAAAACAGCTTGACTAAAACTCTCGATCTTTACGTATGGTAGGGTCACTGCAATATCCTATCAACCTATAACCTGTCAATAATCTACCAGCAAAAACCCTGCCCACCTATGAGTAGCTCGTAGAGGACCTACAGTGTGCGATGACACGGCGAAGCATTGCAGTCACGAGGCGCTGGTCAAGAAGCGCCGGAAACCGGGTGAGAAACGGAAAAGTGCCGTTCCTCTGGCCCCTTCGCCTTCCCAGACCGAAGCCCCTCCCCCACCACAGCCCTCCGCCCCGGCTACAGTAACCGTGGACGAACAGGGTACGGTAGCTTTCCAGATGCTAATTGTTTGAAAAGCGCTTGCTGTGTAGAGCACTTTAATAGCGTAACATGTTATTATTTGAATAATCGACGTAGTTTTGCTGTAAAATGAAACATAACCTAGCGAAGAGGACTAGGTAATTACGAGGAGTGTATTTTGCTGAAATATAGTTTCAACAACGTTTCTAGGGACGTCAGCGGCCTCCCCGGATACGGTAGCTTTGGGCGCAGAAGCGAAAGCCTCGGCAGCTCGATTATCGTCCTTTGTAAGCTGTTCTGTTCAACTCCCTTCAACTCTTTAACTCTGTACCATTTGCGGATATTATTTTCTATGCCAAATTTGAGACTCCGTACGGGACGAGCAAGAGCTATCCAACGGGGTCGTGGACCAGTTTTCGTGTTTTCCTGTTTGCCCATGTCGTTTCCTACGAGTAGCTCATTGCAGCACTCGCAGCGGGTGAGCGACGTTCTGATCGGAGCCATGGCCAACGTGCTCTTTCCCATTCGTCACTGCTCGAGCTTCGCCGATCCCGAAAATGTGAGCCATGCAAACTCTGCGATTGCTCCCAAAAGGAATCGATGATGGTAAATGCGGCCATTGACCGAATTGAGCATGGCGGTTTAGCCATCTCATTTGCATCAAACAAGCTAGCATAGCGGTATTTCGTGACAACTTGCGATTATTATGCTAGGTAATCTACAATTTAGCAACGGTATGCCTCTATTTCTGACCGGCAATGATTTCAGTTTTCGTGGCTAATGGTGAGCGAGCGAGATGCGATCAAGAATTTGTCGAGTGTACTCGATAAGTTCACCGGGAAACGATCGTCAAGGACGGTACTGCTAATACCTGGATAGTATAGTAACTGTAACCCCTGTCCAACTATACGCTAACTAACTACCCTCTTCTCAATAAAAAAAAATAAATACGGTACTTTGTGAGTGCTGACAATGAGCTATGAGCCACTTACCTCTTGCGCAAGACATTAGTTTTAGTATTGACGAAAAAGTTCCGTCAGTAAGCCTCATTCCTACTTTGTCTGCACTCTCTTCATACCGCTTCGCTCTCTCGTTCGAAGTAGGAATGAGACGACTGATGGAACATTTTCGTCAAGGATAATTAGGTGAACCGGAATTGGACTATGGCCGGATTGGCAAAATCTCTCGCACCATTATTAGAGAGTTTCACATGAGAGCTCTTTTTGATGTCTGTGGTTCATAGACCACCACACGTAACCGCGATGCGTCGCGCCACCAAAAGCAATGAAACATATTTCCTAAAAGAACTCGTATGCGCATCTCTCACCAGTATCCCTGCAGTCCCCGCTCCTCCAACTCGCCTCCGACCTTCTCCACTGCTCCAAGCGTCTCTTCAGCGAGGCCCTGCTCCGGGCCGACCCCTCCGCTGTCATTCCCGTGACCAAGAAGAAGCAGCCGGCAATTGCGGAGCCTATTGCGCGGCTTCCGCACCCCAAGAAGCCGGACGCGCTCCCGGTTACCGTATACCTCGAACAGGATGTCAAGGTACTGTAGGCTGTAATGTGCACCTAACTGGCATATTTTTGGAAATCTTTGAAAGTGCGGGTGCCGCCAACTTGAAATTTACATCTAAAAAGGTGGTTTCTGATCTTCAACGCTGGGCGGGTGGAAATTCGTGAACAGCTAATAGAGAGCTTTCAATCAAAAAAAAGTTTGTGAAAATCGGTTAAGAATTGGCCGAAATCGTTCGACTGGAACGACACTGGAATATTCCTGGAACATCCTACCCCAAAAGTGTTTTCTCTATTTAGGAACTTTTCGAACCCGCTTTTCAACTTTTCTAGGCCGGAATTTTGTGGAGATTTCAAAAAACTAAAAAGCGGCTGCCGAATCCTTCGATTAACACGTGTTTTCACTGTGCCGCACATTATTCAGTTTGCGATAGCTCCGTTACCTGACAAATACAGTATTCATGTGCTCATTTTGCTGGTCAAACTTTGTATTTCTGTTCACAGGCTTCCTTGAATCCTATTATCTAAGCATTCAAATCAAGGATCATTACAATAATCTGGATAATACTATGGTAACAGTAACCTTGTCCTTCTATAAGCTGACTACCTCCTTTTAATATGAAAATCATAGGATGAAGAGCCGGAGTCGGACGAGGAGCCGGGCTGTAGTACGGATACTGTACTGATACGATCAGGTATTATTTTTAAGCTTTAAGAAATCTCTACTAACCATGTCTGATCGAAGGAACTCTCGTTTACCAGATCAAAGCACATGTTCATAGCCCAGTGATCATAGATCAAATAGTAACGTCGTTGAATTCTGAAGTGCCTTGATTGTTAGAAGAAAACGGGATAAAAGTGCCTTGATTCACGCTAAAAAGCTCAGAATATAGCATAATTTGGCAGAAAACCATAGCGTTGGAGGCCAAAGTGCCTTGTTTCTGTAAAACTTTGCAGCAAAAAGTGCCTTGATTACGTCGGATCCGTTGTACTATTTGATATATGCCGGTGATATTCGTAGCACTCCTTCAGAAGATGAGCCTTCTACCTCTAACGTGGAAGGCGTCGAATGCAATACGCGAATCAAGAAGGAGGAACCGGACCACGTCCGTTTGTTCTTTTTTTCATCTTTTTTCCCCTTTTTGTCTTATTTTCATTAGAGTGCGACTATCGAATGAGATGCTGTGATCAGGCACGCCGAGAGAGCGGAGAAGAATGAAGAGAATGAGATATATATGGAGAGAACGTAAATGTATTCGATAGTCACACTCTACTTGCCATCTATGCAGGCAGTCGTGATGGCAGGGAAAAGTGCAAGTATTGTGCACCGATCAGGCGGCGAAATAGCGAGAGCGAATGAAGAGAAGCAGACAGCAGATTATTTATACCTGCACTTTTCCCTTCCATTTTGCCAATCAGAGAGCGAACGGTCGCTTAGTTTCCGACTGCAGAGCGCTATTGTTCTGCCGTAACCAGCTTCTTATCTAACAATAAGCACTCTGTGGTAAAACACTGGTGTAAATACTAGGGTTGTGGAAGCTGGACTTTTTGATTGTTGACATTCCTGTCTTCTTACAATATATTCATTGCAGGACCCGCCCTCCACCGGCGCCACTCCGCAGCTACCACAGGAAATCCACGATTCGGTAGAGGACGCGGTTCGCTTTCTTGCTAGGGAGGGTAAGCGGAATGGATGATTGATTACCTTCATGATTAGATCATTATCTTCCTGTTAGTGTTAGTGTGCAGCAATTAGGAGGTATCTATGGCCTGTGCTAGTGTTGAAACTTCGACCTTTCCCCACGGTTTGGTTTCACAATGCACAGAAGAATAAGAGCTAAACGACTGTTCTATTGTAAAATGTAATTATGCAAGAAGGGCCTATCAGAGACGGTTCGGAAAAGCCAATATCAGCCCTATGTTCGCCGATTCTCGCGTTCAAATTTGCGTTCCGACGAATAGTGCTTCCGTCTTCGCACATTTGCGCTTTCGGCTGCAGACTTTACGCTAAATAGCCCAAGTCCAGTGCAGAAAATGCGGGACGGAGAATTGAGAAAATACGGGAGTGGGCACGAGCGTATGGCGTCGATTCGAGGTGCGCCTGTCGCAAGATGCCGCAGGAAAGCTGTCAGGACGGCTCCCTTGATCATTAGGTGGGTGGGTCGCTCTGTACTATTAGGGAATGCTTCATAATATTCGTTGCGCCTTGCACAGTTCATTGCTGTATAAATATTGATGAATTGCTGTATAGATATTGATGAACTATGAAAGAATTTTTTTAAAAAAACGATGGTCCACACACAGTTCAGGCACAGCATCTCCTCGGGAGCCGTTGTCATTGCGTCGTGGCCCGATGTGGTGAGCATGTCCATTGTTCATCCTCGTATTCAAATTTCCGTTCCGCGCATACTTGATAGGACTTGTGCTGTTTAGCGTAAAGTGCACAGCCAAAAGTGGAAATATGCGCGGTAAACAACGCACGTCGGACTCATGGAATGCTGGAACGAAAATTTGAATGCGAGTATCGACAATACATCTTCTTTTTTTTTATTTGCATCAGAAAATCTTCGTGTAAGAAACTGGTAAGGATGTCTGCGTTTGTTTTACGCTGGTTGCTAGTGTGCGACAACCCAATACAGCTCTTGTATTCCCCCGCCCACTGGCAATCCGCAGCCCAAGCACGTGGGACCCCCTCTCACTGCTGCCAACTGCTTGGGTGCTGCTTGGGGTGGGGAAGCGAAGTCTTGTATGCAGATACACTAGGCGAACGAGCCGTGCGCCAGTGGCTAGAGGGAGACTGAAGGCAGATAAACGACTATGCAGACTTGAAAAGGCTCTAGGAAATATGTATGCATTGGACAAAGACGTGATCTGTATGATTTGTCACCTAAGTAATAAAACCTATAAAGGCCTCCCCTTTCCCTCCCCCAAGCCCCATGCAAGAATGCAAGCCAGACCCAAGCGGTGTGCCATAAAGTCACGGTGGCACGAGCAGGGGAATAGGTTGAGAAACGGGGACAAGCTCTCGTTTCTTGGGCTTGGGTTGTCGCACACTACTGGTTGCTTAGGCGAGCCTATAGAAATGATAGGACATCACCTGCCCATGTCATACGTGGGCAACCCCTTCCCCGCAATCTTTTTTTTTAAACGGGCCTACCAGTGTACGAAATCAAGCCTACCAATTGAAATTTTATAGAAAATGTAGGCCTACCAAAGTAAAATTCCGAAGAAATTTGGGCCTATCACCCATACTTCGGGTCGGTGGTGCCCACGTACGGCCCATGTATGTATCAGGAAGACTCTGTATGCATCAGGAAGACCAATTTAAAAATTTCTATCCCAATATTGGACCTGTCACCCATCATACGTATGGGTGGTCAGTGCCCACGTACGTCCTCAACCCTTATCTTGGCAGCCCTCCCGTACCTCCTTCGCGCCCGTCCCGTGTCCCTTCTGTCCGGCCCGGTTCGCTGCCTGGGACTGGACGGGTCTCGCGACCCACGTCAAGCAGGGCCACCGCCATCGGTGGATCGAGTGAGTTGAGAGCAGTGATTGATTGATTGATTGATTGGAGGGGGGATCAGTGGCGTTAAATCATTGTACTGACCAGTCTGCACATCTCTAGCGGAGAAGCACAGAACAGTTATGATACCTCGAGCTTGTAAAAACGTACATATAGTTGGAAACATTATTCATCTAAATTATTTGTATGCTGCTGTTTCATGCACAAGCATGTCGATGAATATATAGCAAAAAAGAGAAATGATGTAGAGTCCAAAGAAAAATTATGCAAAATCAATCAAATTGTTTTGCTTGTTTTGCAGATACCAGGGGATAAATACTCGTATTTGAAATTTATTTTGCGGCAGGGGTAATTTTCTAGCGGCGGTAGGGTGGGCATGTAAATCGAGAATTTAGAGCAGCGGTGTGGTTAATTTTGCGGTGCGGTATGGGTCATTTTATAGTAAAAGACGATTTGTGGGCGGGAGGGGTCTCATGCGAAAAATATAATCAAATACAGCATTTTTCCCCTCTCAGATACGCCAAAGTGCAGTGTGAGGAGACGTACTGCGACTTTAGAGCCGTCTCCGACTCCATCATTCGCGTCCACAATTCGGTGAGATCGATAGGTGCTGCTCAAGCATTCGCATTGGCCTGACTTTTGGCAGTTTGCCAGGATTCCTCACTAATAACAACAGACTGCCAACTGCTGACAGTCCTGATCTAGGTTATAGATAGATAGTTTATGCATATCACAAGGAAGTGCGAATACGAATAATGAAAGAAAAAAGAAAAATGGAGATGAAAATATATGACACATTGGAAACAGGGAAGAATGGAAAAACGAAAAACGAATATGGCCTCTTAAGAATGACTACGGTGCGAATTGAAAGCTCTTGCGCTTCTGATGAAAAAGCTGTTTGATCGATAGTTTTGGGAAACAGAAGCATACGAAAGAATGAATCCAGGGTTATGTAGCGAAATAGTGTGTGAAAAGGGAGAGTTTGGCGCTAGAGTAATATGCTTAGAGGCCTTTCGATTTGGGGACAGTTTCCTATAGGAGTAATGCATGTGTAATGTATAATGTGATGTAATATTGCAGCACGACCACAGCCGGACGTTCACGTCGTGGAAGCGTTGTGGACGGCTGCGGTTTGCGCAGAGTCAGCTTGCTTTTGCGATTGTTCAGAATTCAGAACAAGTATCATAGCTAAAGCTCGGCGAGAATAGGGCATAGAAGCTTTCCCAGAACAAGCCATGCGTTTAGTTTAGTGATACAAATCTGTTGGTGAATCAACGATGATCATACGGAGCATGCTACCATCTCTTCACATTCCCTCCCTCTCCATTCTTGCCCCCTGGGGGCATCGGCCATCGGTCAAGATTGATTCAGAGACGTACTGCGCCTTCTGCGGGCGGTATCCGATGCTCAACCTCGAAGACTACGTCGGACACGTGTCGCGAGTACACCAGACAGAGGCCGCAGTCAGCGTCAGTTCACGCGTATTATTACAAGCCTTGCATACTCGCATCTACCACAGCTGTATGGTAGATTGAGCCTTGAATAGCTTTTATTCTCTGTTCTATATTATTGACGAAAAAGCGGTCCGTCAGTAAACGCTCATTCCTGCGTTGTCTGCACTTTCTTCATACCGCGTCGCTCTCTCGTCGGTAGTGGGAATTTTTTGTGAATATGCGTAATCATAGTCATTAGTAGTCATCGGTAGGCTAGTGCTTTATAGCTATTCCTCACAGTGATAATCCTCTCTCCAGGATCCCTCCCTCTACTGTACTTCGTGCGGGGAGCTCTTCTTTTACGTTCACGACCTCTACGCGCATTGGGCCAAGGTGGGAGTTTAGATAGATGTTTTCGTGTTTCTACCGGCTGTAGATCGAGCCAGTGATGTCCGATCCCACACAATTGTGATAGGGGGTGCGACCAAAAAAATTAGGGGTGCGAATTTTGCAAATGTGGCCAAGAACGGTATGTCTAGAAGTTAATAGGGCAGATTACGGTACTACAGCAAGATGAATATTTCATGGAAAGCTGACTATCTAGCGTTCTTCAGCGCATTTTTCTATCCTAGGAAGAAATTTTCAACGATATTTGAAGCGTTTTATGTTGAGTTTAGAGATGCGTATGTTGGAAGTCGCGATAATGGTAGGCTGATTACGGTACTTTATAATTATGGAAAATTCAAGCAAAACTGCACCCCTAGCGTTGTTCAGCGTGTTTTTCTACCCCAGAAAACATGTTTCCCCGAGTCATAGATGTTAAGTGTGTTCATTTACGGCAGGTCCCACAAAGGTCTCACAAATTAAAAAATTGTGGGACGTTTGTGAGTGCAGATATCTCGGCTCTAACTGAACCGATTCCCTTATTCTTTTTTGTGATGTACTCCCAGAGGTCTACAACGCTGGGGGTGCGGTTTTGCTTAATTTTTGGTCTGAGCGTTGTGGCGGGCCTCGAAAGCTGAGAAAAATTGTTGTCAGATTTTCGCTTTTTGTAGCAGAAAAACAAGTAGAATTTGTCTTTATTCAATGTATATGAGGACAATGGATAGTATAGCAGCCGTAGGGGTGCGCTTTTGCTTATATTTCCACAGTTATGTAGAAATCGACCGTCAAACATCGAGCTACATATGTCACACAAGGCAACTTCGAGATGTGCTGAAGGGGTTATGCTAATGCTATAGGCGGATTCGTGAGCGCAGTGTTGTAGCCACGTAGTAGGTTGATAGCTGTAGGGGTGCGGTTTTGCTCATATCTTAACATACGAAGTAATACGTGTCTGCAAATATTGATAGGGGGTGCGGCACACCTCAAAAATTTGTGGGTATCTCGGACATCACTGGATAGAGCACTCGGCAACGATTATTATTTCAACTACGAACTGTATTTTTTTCTCTTTTTCATCATAAATTTATTAATGGGCGGGGTACATACATGGGCGCAGTTGTCCGATCGGACGTTAGGATGGGTGGGTACCTACGCCCGAAAATCATACAATAAAGGGCGTGTTAGAATTGCTGCTTTCGATTTTCTCTAATTATGCTGGGGTGCCTGCAGCAATTTGAGGACAACTCTAGTAGAGCATTCCATTCGGGTCTTTTTGATGTATATGTTTCATACATCATTCATAACCGCGACGCGGCTCGTCGCCAAAAGCAGCGAAACATATTTGCATACATGGGCGTGATTGTCCAATCGGACGTCAGGATGGGTGTCTGCACCAGATAATTGCAATGAAAAGCGCTTGTTAGGATAGCTGCTTTTAATTTGCTCTAATTACGTAAGGGAGCCTGCAAAAAGATTCGGACAACAGCAGCCCATGTATTCATATTTATCAAAAAGACCCGAATGGAATATTCTAAACCCTAGCTAGCCCGCGTATGGCGGGATACGACGTCACCAAAGGTCGTCTTTTAGCACAGTCTGACGTGCTGCGGTACAGCGGGTATCATCCAGCTGTACGACGGGGAAGGCATGATGGACTATAATCCGGTCCCTGAGTAACAGGAAAGGTTTTTTTTTTCTCATCAGTTTACAGGTTTCCTGGTTATCTGGAGCTAATTTCTTCACTTTTTTCGTTGATCTGCTACATACCTCGTCGTTTTTTTTTGTTTTTGTGCAAAGCGTATCACATTTGTTGTTGCTGTAAAGTATCTAATAAAGAATAGTAGTATTAGTAGAATAGCACTTCTTAATCCTTCATTGTCTAAACATGAAAATTTAAGCGACAGAAACTGGAAAACAAGAGCTAAAGCTAACAAGAAAACAAAAGACAATTTGCGACAGGGGAAAAATACAGTAATTGATTGTAATTTACAGGGTAGGACCCTCCCGCCCGCAGGCCACCGTTTACTATGAAATCACCCGTACCGCATTGCGAAATTACCCCCCCCCCCCCATCGCTGTACTAAATTCTCGATTTACATGGCTACCCTACCGCATTTGGAAAATAACCCCTACCGCGAAATTAAATTTCAAGTATGAGTATTTATCCCCTGATTTGCGAAAAGTTTTACTGCCGTGAATCGTTCGAAGCACCTCACCGAGAATTCGAAAATAAATGTAGGATAATTTTCTGAAGTTTTTTTCCTCGCAACGAAGGCAACATAGGCTGTTACATAGTTCAGTTCACAACTATGGTGGCAACTAAGACAAATTCCGGTTTCATTCGTCATCAAGACTGCGTGTTTCACGTCTAGCTATTTTAATAGACCGCCTTTCCCATCTATGGTCATTTCGCTGGCTACAGTGACATGTCGGCAAAGATGGAGTCGAGCGTGTGCAGGTCCCGCGACGAAGAGTTGTTGGCCGCGTGTCGGGGGGTACGGTAGGGGATCTGGGAGGGGAGGGAGCGGAAGAGGCGGTGGGAGAGGAGCGAGGAGGGGGCGCGGCGGAGGGAGGGCGAGAGGCAGAGGAGGGAGGAGACGAGCGAACGGAGGGAGGGGGACGAGTGGGGCACTGACATATTGAGAAGAGTACTGGGTGTACAATTTGGACTGGTAAGTTAGCTATGTCCTGGAAGAGAATAGAAGGTTTCTCATTATCTCCAGATAGATTTGCAGCAATTCAAAGTAACTTTCCATTGCTCGAGGCTGTGAGTAAGTAAACTGGTGCACAAAGTATTATTGACGAAACAGTTCCGTCGGCAAACTCATTCCTACTTTATCTGGGCTCTCTTCAGGCGCTCTTACCTAGAAAATAGGAATGTGACGGCTAACGAAGCTTATTCTCTCAAGAATACTGTACTTACGCAAGCCAGTAAGGTGGTCAGTCGGCGGCGGGATGGGGTCGAAGACGATCTTCTTCGAATCGGGAAGCGACGTGAACTCGGGCCACGTCTTCGGCGTCGGCGTACCCAGCGTGGAGAACATGAGCGAGATCTGCTCCAGGTCGGATTTGCCCTGGAAAACATTTATGAAAGAAGGAAGAGTCTGGAAGGGAATGTAAGTCACGTAAAGTGTGTTGAGGCTAGAGTTCGACTGATGACTCAGTACCAAATCATGACAAATGCTGTCATGCTTTCACTCCTGCCTCTCTTCATTCTTCCTTTCCTATCGCGGTCAAATCTTGCACTTTCGTGACCCCAATAAGACCCAGTTATGGTTCAGCTGCACGAACAGAGACCGTAGTACGACCACAGAGAGTTAGTACTTGGCCGAATCGCAAACTGACTGGAAATAGCGTGGTCGCTGTGGTCATTTCGACGAGCAGCACGCCGGCCGCCCACCAGTCTACCGAGGGGGAGTAGCGGAGGTGCGAGAAGAGCAGCTCGGGCGCGCGGTACGCACGGGTGCCCACCTACGAAGGGGGCTTATCGGCTATAGGGGACATTTATGTTGCCTAATATTATTGAAGAAAACGTTCTACAGTAAAATTCGCTATGAGAAAATAGAATCAAGGATGGTGCAAGGCCCCGCAAGATTGATGCTCGGATTTTCCGCATTTATAAATGGATCGATATGAGAATAAAGTCATCAAACGAAGATGGTATAACAGGCCGAGCTCTATTTCAAAGAGCATGCCTGTTCTTCGTACTCCTTCTCGGGCCGGTTGGGATAGTGCAGACAGGCTTGGCCGAAGTCCGCGAGCTTGACCGCATTCGACGACGTTATGAGGATGTTGCTCGGCTTGACGTCCTGTTAGGGGAATTACCGTACACATTTTCGCCTACGATTCAACTGCGTTCATAAATCGATGATGTTCTCGATTTCATGAAGCACAAAAGGAAACGGTTCGTTTTCCCCGTCATACATGGTCCGTCATACAACGTCATCATCGTCATACAACGTCATACATGGGCGCGATTGTCCGATCGGACGTTAGGATGGGTGCCTGCACCTGGGAGTCCCAGTGTAAAACGCTTGTTAGGATGGCTGAATCAGCTTTTCCCTAATTACGTAAGGGTGCCTGTAAAAATGTTAGGACGACAGTAGCCCATGTATGTTTCTCGTTCCCTGGTGTGCGCCAAGTTGCAACGGATAAACCGACCCGGTGCATGACTCCGTGCTTGTGCAGATACGCCAGGGCCGCCAGTATCTGGCGGAAGAAGAACGCCACGACTACCTGAATACTACACTCAGTTCAATAACTTTATTGCCATCTCACAAGGAAATGCATAGTTAAAACAAGAAAAAGCAGAATATTGAAAATTTCACACTTTATCCAGGCTATATTGCAGGATTCATAGAGTTCTCGCTAAAGTATCTCTCTACTGTCCAGTAGGGTGCTCTTTTTGACGCTTTTCCACGGCTACGTTTCAGTGTTTATGCTCTGTAGGCAAGCCCCGGTATTTATGAAAGTGGGAAACATAACCGAGCAAAAGCGTCAAAAAGAGAACCCTACTGTCCACTTTTGATTGATGGAACTTGGACAGTAATTTCACGGGTACGCTTCTATTACCCTCACAGTCTGACCTCATTGCGCCGGTCCCTACGCGGGTCCTCGATCATCTGCTTGAGATTGGACGGAACGAACTCCATGATGAGGGACAGTGTACTCTCCGTGCACGAGGCATCGATCAGCGAGATAATCTGCGGAACGTACATGTCCAGTAAACTTTCGAAACCGTTTCCATCCTATGTTTTATTTCAGCCTATACGTCCTGTTTTTTTGCCTCATACCTTGCTGGTTATCGAATAAATTTGGAGTTAAAAGTGTATCCAGTCAAAGCATTGCTTAGGGCCAGCTTGCTATTCGAGAGCCGTCCTAATCGCGCCGACATCGCCGTGCGCTAGGCTAAAGAGATCGCGTCCCTAGATCCCCATATAATCGCGACACCGTCTCCTTTCAGGAGGATAGTTTCTAACACTCTCTGAGGGTATGACGCCCCAGGGCCTTTGGCTGAGTAGCGTCACGCCCTAGGATAGGATTACGAATATGTGAGTGATTTTCCGTTAGTTATTATACTTATATTTATAGTATTTATTCTTGCCTTATTTGGTTAGATAAACCTTAGTATAATAATCTTGCGGTCTGTCTCGCACATATAGATTATTGGGATCACCTTACACTAGGGTGGTTACCCGTAACCAAAATACACAGTAGAACCCTCGTCCCTGGTTCACACAGCAAAATCGGGCTCTTACTTTGGACAGAAGGGAAAAGGCTCTCGCCATACGTCTTGTCTCTACCCTTCTGTCCTCCTGTTCAGTTTCTCCCTTCATTAGCTTTCACCTCTCTCCCTAGTTTCATGAGTTTGTTGTAGTTTCTCATCGCTACACCTTTTATCCCCAGATCCGCCGTTCTACGCCTATGGGTGTATAACGAGTATACTTTAAAAACCATGCGGCATTATATTTACCCTCTGCACCATTTCATTGATGCATGCTTCTCGATAAATACAATCAAAAGCCAATCTCTAGATCCATTTCACTTTGAATTGTAACTATTCTACCGTAATCCACCGAATAGCTCCCCAAACAATCATAATCGTTTCACTACCCCTAATTGTACTTTGCTCTTTTCTCATCCTCACATCCGCTCCCACCACACATACCCATTCCCATCATCACTAGTCCCTCCATCCCATCTTCTACCCGCTTTCCTCTCACCTCCCCTATCCACTGCCTTCTCGCATGCCCCTGGCATCTCCTCCACCCTGCCCCTTCCTCCCTACTTCCCCGCTCCTCCCTATATAAACACCCGTACCCCCTCTTCTTGTACTCGCCATGTTCGGTCTCCTACTAATAATAGTCTTCTGTCCCCTCCTCCACTCTGCCCCAACCGTCATCCTCCCTACTGACACCGACCTCTACTCGTCCCTAACCTCTGACCCGACCACCGTCGACCCCCTCCTCGTCGTTCTCGACTCCGACACTACCGTAATCCCCGATGCTCCCACCACGATCGAGACGGCTACGGTAGACTCATCGACTGGCACGGTTAGTTACACTTTCATCTTTGTAAATATTCAAAGTGGGTTTTCGAGTGACAAGAAATCAGCGGTTCCTTGCAGACGAAGATCATCGTTATCGCCGGATCGACTACAGCCGACTCTTCCGATCTCACGGAGGCTCCCACCACGATCGAGGCGGTTACGGTAGCCCAGACTGAAGCGCCGGTAGACCAGGTATGGATTTTTGCTTGCTACTGAGAGAGAGTACCAATTGAAATTCTCTAGGAAATATAAGGCAACCAAAGCTGTTTTTTTCTCGAAATATCTTTGGGCCTACGACCCATACTTCGGGTCGATTCCCTCGTATGCACTGTAATATTAATTATGAATTCAGACGACGATCCTGATCATTGGCGATTCTACCGATGCATCAACGATTACGGTAACCGAGGCTGCGACTACGGTGGAAACGGTGACTGTAGATGAAACGACCACTGAAGCTTCGGTAGACCAGGTTAGATTATTTCTTGGTTTCTCCTTTCCGGGCTTAGTTTCGGCTTAGAATCTACATAACGGGATTATCAAACAAAGTAATCTCATTTGTAATATTCAGACAACGATCACCGTCATCTCTGCTTCGAGCACGGAGAGTACTGTAACCGAGGCTCCTACCACGATTGAGACGGCTACGGTAGACGAGACGACCGCCGAACCTCTTGAACAGGTACGCTATTTGAACGTTATTTGCTTAAAATTTACATAACATACATAAAAAAATTAATAGCTTGTTCCAATGCATTGAGAACGCATAGAACGTATACGTTACAGACCACAATCATCATCGTTCCCTCGGCCACCGATGAACCTACCGTAATCGAGGCCTCGACTACGGTCATCGAGGGCCCCGTAACGATCGAGTCGACTACGGTAGACACGACGATTATTGAGGTTAGCTTTTTTTTGGAATAGTATCTGATCCATATGGGGAGCATGATTATTCCAAAACTAAGTCTATTCACCTCTATCCCTATCCGTATTTCAGACCTCCTCCGAAGTCATTCCCGACTCTACCACGCTCCTCTCGATCGACTCCACCACCCCTTTCCCCTGTCGAGTCGTGCCTACTACTGCGTCTCCCTGCTTCATTCCGTCCACCACTCCCCTCCCCTGCATCCCTCCCACTGCCACCATTCCTCCCTGTCTCACTCTCACCACTCCCCTTCCCTACCTTCCGCAACCGCCCTGCCCTACTACCTACTCGCCCTGCAACAGGCCGGCTATTCTCAGAGTGAGTTTACCATTTTCACTTTATGTTTTATGTTATTTTCATGATTTGGCTACCTATTTATCTCATCATAAAATACAATTTCAGCTTCCCCAGTGCTCGTGCACCGTAACGGACAAGTGCGCAGAGGAACTGTCGATGAGCACCGGATCGTGCATGGAACAGTGCGATGAACATCTACAGGTATGCAATTTAGATCAAAGATTTTCAATTTTATCCAAAATTAAGATTTCCAGTGTTCTAGAATTCCTACTAAAATAAAAAAAATCAATGAAAAATGGATGTTTTCAGGAATTCGGAAGCGAGACCGAGGCCTACATGGAGTGCTTCGAGAAGAACCCGGAGATTATCGAGGAGGTCAAGCAGTGCATCTTCAACAACAGGGACTCATTGTGAGTCTTAAATTTTCTAAAACAATAAAAAAACAGCCCTCTTGAAATACGATCAAAATAAAAAAAGTCTCCTAGCTGTTCACTTCTTTTTTTTTAACCATACGTGGGCACCGACCCGAAGTATGGGTGGTAGGCCCAAATTTCTTGGAAATTTTACTTTGGTTGACCTATATGTTCTACATAATTTCAATTGGTAGGCTTGATTTCGTACACTGGTAGCCTCATTTCTCAAAATATTGCGGGGAAGGTTGCCCACGTATGCTTTTAGCAAATAGAACTGTTACGCTTTTGCAACCATCTTAAAAATAAAGGAAAATGTTTTACAGCTGTACTGCGAACTCGTACGGCTACATCAATACCGCAAGCGAGGATTCGTTCACCGGAGAGTACAACGCGGAGCCAGACAACATCGCGAAGACCAACCTCTACTGGATGTAAGCTTTCACTGTCATTTTTCAGTTTTATGATATTGCGAGAGAAAAAAATCAATGCTTAAGCTAGCTCATGCGAATCTTTGCAGGCAAAAGCCCAAGGAGACCTACACAAAGTTCCAGCGCTTCTACACCTGCACCAAGAATTGCATGAGCAAGAAGCTCTACTCGTGTGGAATGAGGAACAAGTGGGTTGCATTTTTCGAACCTTCTACAGTATCCGTTTCATGCATGAGAAGAATTAAGAAAAAAACATCTCATCAACAATTTACAAACTATTTCAGCTGCGCAGTAAAAATGCCCAACAAGGAGGAATTCATCCAGAAGGTCAAGGGATGTCTCAAGCAGAACTACAAGGTGCGTAATGATGTCTACTTTTTATGATGACTGGGAAAGGACCACAGTAGTATTTGATCAGTTAAAAATTGATGTTTACTTCCTTACTTTTTACTTTCAGATCTCGCTGAGCCTGCTCAAATCGTGTCAGTGCCTCGCCTACCAGAAGCAAGTGACCGATCTAATCGGACAATGCGCCGTTATCGGAAATAACTACTTCATGGAGCACATGAACTAGGAAACTTATCTCGTTAGATTATTCTCGTTTTCTTTATTTAATCCATTGTCTTGATTTTTTGCCTTTTATGTAGTTCAAAACTACGTGTAATCGTTCAATAAAAGGTTTTTTTATTTCTTTTGAAACTGCACTATAAAGTGGGGGAAATTGTAAACAGCTTTCAAATATTCGAAAGCTACATTCACTGTTATGACCCCCCCAAGATCTCTCAAAATGGCGAACTCACGATCCCCCTACATTTCGATGTCGACAGTTCTGCAGTGCGCACAGCTCCCTCAGAGCCTCCAGTCGGGATCGCTTGGCTAGATTGACCCGCTTGATGGCCACCGTCTTGCCCGTCTGGAAAAGGATTACTGTACTTCGATGGACTACTGTAAGGCTTGAGCATCATAGAAGTTCATCAATATTACCTTCACGACGACCGCCTTGAGAACGATGCCAAAGGCGCCATTATCGATCGGGGCGAGGATCCGGTACTTGAGCGCGAAGGAGGCTTGTCGGGTAGAGGGCTGCGATCTGGATCGAGGAAGACGTTTGGAGGAGGTGGAAGAGGTTATGGGAGGAAGCGTGAAGGAGGTCGACTTGCGAGAGGAGGCCACGACGGAGGAAAGTGAGGCACGGGGAGAGCGGGAGGATGGGAGATAACAACTGAAATGAAATCGTTGTTCGTGACAATACGCGATTTTAGCTGACAAAAGTGTGAGTAAAATCGGAAAAATATATGTGCAGATGCGAAAAGGCGGCGCAGAGGAAAGGGAAAGCGAAGCAATCTCTCATTCTGTCATTCCACAAGCGGTACAGTGTGCAAGGTAGCTTTAAACTTCGGGTTTTTAATAAGCATAGGAAACGTGCTAGGAATGGGGGCAAGAACCTGCGTCGAAAAGAGTTCTAGCCCTATGGGATACCATGGCAACCGCGGGTGTTTACGGTTACTGCGCATGCGAATAGGCGTCTTACACCCTATGCACTCCACTTACTCATTCGCTTTCGAATACTGTATAAAAAGCAATGAATTTTGACAGCATTAAAAGTACAACCATGAATAAAAATGATGGTTACGGTAGAAGTCAGTTTGCGATTCGCTCTGTGTGCAATGCTACAGTAATCTCGCGGTTTGTCACATCTCGCTCAGGCTACCGTAACTCTCCCAGCGGCACCACCCTGGTTTGGCTTTTCGAAAATTTTGATATATTTTACGTTCTTGACAAGATACGTAGTTATTCGTTGCTTATTTGGTAATCTCAACCTTGTTCTGAGAGCACTATCTCTTTAAGATGGCTCGCAGTCGTTCACGTGAGCGAGACAGGAGGGATCGGAAGGAGAGAAAGAGGTCCCGGTCGAGGGATCGGGATCGCAGAGACAAGGACAGGAAGGAACGGAAGCGGAGTCGGAGCAGGGTGGGCTTTAGTTTAGGGTTCTATTGTTGACGCTTTTCTAGTGTTTATGTTCTGTGAGCATATCCCGGTATTTATAGAGGTCTGAAACATAACCGAGCAAAAGCGTCAAAAAGACTAGTTACCTTTTGATGGGCTAGCTGCGCTTGAATGTTGAAGTTAGCTATTTTCTAAGCTGGTAGGCCTTCTTGAAGGCTCACCAGCAAGTACGCTTACAACTTATATCTAACTGTGGGACATTACTTCCCTTTAGAGAGTTGATACCGTAGTCAGATTTGACTTAAAACATCCACCACTCGCTGTGCATTTTAAATGTTTTGTGCGCGTTGATTTAAATTATTGTGACCAGAAAGCGCGAGGGCATTTAGACAAGCGCTCTTAATTTGTTTTATATTAGTCCGGTTATTTCTCTCTAGTTACTTGTTTTTATTAGAAATCCGCCCTCAAACCCCAACTCTAAATCCCATTACAGCGTATTACTAGGTGCTAGAATTTCTCTAGCCTAGAAAGGTACATGCGATGTACGGGTTTGAGGAGAGAAAAGTTATGCAATTAAGAAAATCATATTTTTGTAATTTATTATAGTACCTAGTTAAGAGCAATTAGTAATCTAAAAATAAAAACCATAAACTTTTATAATATGGGTTGGTGGAGCTCTATGGCGTAGATAAGACTAGATTACAAAATGCAGGACCGCGATCGTCGCAGTCGAAGTCGCTCGCGGGACCGCAAACGCGCTCGGAAGGACGAGGAGAAGAAGCGGGATAGGAGGGAGGAGGAGAGGGTCGACAAGAAGGACCCGACCGTAGAGGAACCACCCAAGATTCCCGGCAGACGGTCCAAGAAAGAGGAGGTACGCCGCATTGCTACTGTTCTAGCTGTTTTGTCGCGATTTGATACCCTGAGAATATAGCAGTTTGCGGCGTTTTTGCTCGGTGCGAGTTGCTGACGTGACGTTTATCACCGAACATATTCAGAAAAAGCGATTATGATAAGTCAATAATGGATAACATAATCCCACAACAAATTATATTTATGTCGAACTCTCAGCGTTCGCATGCCCATTCTTAGGGAGTATTTGTAGGTGGTGTACGAGGAGGAGGAGACTCTTGATCCACTCGTGGAATTACTGGGAACCGACGAGAAGGTCGAGATGGACAAGGAGTTGGAGAAGCAGATGGAGGAACGCCGAAAAAAGGTTTTTTTTTGTTGTTGACATGTTATTCTAATCAAGACGTCGATCAACGATCACTCGATTTCATAGCTGACAAATGCGCGAAAAATTATTGTAGGAGTGTGTATGGAGTAGATGAAGAATTATGTCGTAAAATACACTGAAAAATGGGCAACCAGATTGTTGGTAGATATCAGGAAAATGCTTTTTTTTAGTCGTAGACGTGGAATTAAGGTGGAAGAGTGGCGCCTGCGGCAGCGTCTCAAGTCTAAGATGGGTGTGGGTGAGGGGGAGCCGCAGAAGGAGAAGGTAGAAGAGGGAGAGAAGAAGAAGGAAGAGGAGGAGGAGAAGGTGGATAAGAAGGTCAGGAATTGAGCATTTCACTGGGCCCAGAGATAGTCGACCATGTCGATCATGCATGGCATAACACTTTTCCATGGTCGAATATTCCATGTGGGCCTTTGTGTTCTGTCTTTTTACAGTATTACTTTAGCTGCTAGCTTTCACGTACAATGGGAATGACGAATTGTTTCAGGGCTGGACCCTCGAAGATGAGGACGACGAGGATGATCTGGTCAAGAACATCAACAACGGCGGAGAGGATGTCAAGTAAGTCTCTGTTGATCGGGATTACTGTAGATTCGCTGTTGGACAGCATTCTGCATGTAAATCATCCTTACATTATGCGGACTGAAGCTACCATAGTTTTGTAGCTTAGTACACAACGTTTGGCAAAAGCTTTGAATCCCGTGCATGTGAGAGGACTACAGTAAGCTGCACCCAAGCTCTGAATATAATCCAGAAAGAGGACAAGGACATCTCTTCTAGAATGGAAGTGCCCGAGGCCAAGTTCGAGCCCCCTGCGGCGGCTAAGAAGCAGGACGAGGAGGAGGAGGAGGACCCTCTAGATGCGTTCATGTCAGGAATCAAGAAGGAGATCAAGAAGGAAAAGGTAATAATATATCGTAAATGATCTATTTTGCGGAATCGAGAAGCCCCACCGTACCTTTCATAAGGGTTTCTCGATTTCCCTTAAAGGTAGGCTAAAAAAGTACGTTTAAATTTATTGTTCCTATCAATACGGGGGAAGCCTCCGTTTCATCAAATCGGTCGTTTCGTCAACCCTAACCGTATGCTAATTATGGTTGATAAAGTGGCCGATTTGATGACATGGTGGTTTCCCCCCTCAATAAAAGTATTGCCATCGACCGGTTGCGGTTTCCAGTCCCCGGCTGGAATGAGTGGATGGAGTAGCAAGGGGCACAGAGGCCGAATGATGAGAGGAAGGTAAGGCTCGGGAAAGAAAGAAAAATCTCATTGGTAGTATCGGAATATGTACTATTATTATAGCACGTAGTCGAACCAGGTTCTTTTCGCTTCGTGAACTATGTTGTGGTATACCATGGAAAAGCACCTGATTCATTCGGTATCCGTATTTTCCCCTCCGGTGAGAGTGCTAATTCCCGGACTGTCAATGCCGCGCTTGCAGACATACTCAGTTTCATTGAGAAGACTCGGATCGAGGATGGGACACGAAGCAAGACTGGACCATTAGTCTAGTAGCACCCTCCGCGGGAACGGAACCTTTTCGTGGCTTTTCTTTTTTCTCGATACTAAGCCATTGAAAGGTTCCGCTTCGACGGAGTCCATTTGAATGCGGCTGGGTCCCGACACGAACGGCCTGATTACGGTATTGCAGGGCATCGTCCGTGTGGTCACGCTGTCAGGCGCTACGGTTCCAGAGAAGGAGAAGGGCGAGATCATCGAGGCCGAGGACTACCATGAGGCGATCAAGGACGATTTCGATCTGGAAGCGGTTGGAAATTATAATAATATATTTGTTCTTGGTACAATATTATGATTTAAATATAGCAAATACCTGGAATTAGGGAAGTAAAAGAATGGGTTAAGGCTGCGATCAAACTTCTGAACAAGACTCGTGCACTGGAGGCTACGGACCACTCGAAGGTCTACTATCGATCGTTCAGGAAGAACTTTTATGTTGAGGTATGGTACTTCATGCTTTCCCTGTGGCACATTCATGGTAGTATACGGACTTCAGTATGACAATGGCAAAAATTAATTAACCATCTATCAATCCTTCTCGCATCTGTCAATGTGAAGTCGACCGGTTCAGGTGGCAGATATTGCGCGTATGACGAAGGACGAGGTGGAGGAGTATCGGTACGAGCTGGACCAGATTAAGGTTAGCGTAGTTGAGCTTTCTTCCGTTCTTCATTGCTTACTTTCACTTAGAGACTATATATTTTTTTTAAAAAAACCGGGGCAGTACGCTATTTAGAGGCTTCTCTAACAAGCGCTACTGATATATGCAGGAGGACACGTTAGCTGAACGTAAGACCGGACAATAATCGTCTACCATTTGCAGGTTCGCGGCCAGGACGTGCCCCGCCCGATTAAGACCTGGGCGCAGTGTGGCGTCGAGTGGAAGATCCTGAACATACTCAAAAGGTGGCTCATTGCCTTTATTAATAATAATAATAATAATAATAATTCTTATCACCACAAAGTGTGTATCAGCAAGTGAAAAATGGCACATACGAAAAGATATGAAAGAACGATAAGAATGATAAGAATAGAACATTAGTTAATAATAAGGAATATGGAATATTAATAATAAGGAATATTCGCGTTGTTGCTGCATAATGTGTGGATGCTAAGCTATCACACACAACCAGTCAGTCTTTTCTCTGCCCTCAGATAGCAAATTTGTTGCAGGCAAAACTACAGTAAGCCCACGCCTATTCAAGCCCAAGCCATTCCGGCGATTATGAGCGGAAGGGATGTCATTGGAATTGCAAAGGCTAGCTTTTTTTTATCCCTTCTTTCGAATGCTTCTGCAGTAAATAATTCTCTTAAAACGTAGATAATTGCATGAGGCGTACATTCACGAAGCTGTTCTTGAGAAAGTGGGTACATTGAATAGTTGACGAAGTTGATAAATTAGAATAACCGTAAAGCTTAAGATATTATTTCAGACGGGATCGGGCAAGACGCTGGCCTTTCTGCTGCCGATGTTCAGGCACATTCTCGACCAGCCGGAACTGGACGAGATGGACGGGCCGATTGGTGAGTTGCACTACTACACTCTAGTGCGACTCATATCGCAATTCGCTCAATGCTGCAATTCGCAGAAAACAGTGATTAAATGAAATGAGTCTCTGCTTCCAGCCATCATCCTGTCGCCAACGCGCGAACTTGCCATGCAGACCTGGAAGGAGGCCAAGAAGTTTGCCAAGGTGAGCTATTGCTCAATTTCATAATTTAAATTTTTCGAAGGAATAGGTATGTTCAGCACTGCATTGTGCATCATGGTTATTATTTTGAATAAGCATTTTGTGCATTTAAAAAAATATGTATATGATTTGCAGCCGTTCGACCTGCGCGTCGTGTGCGTCTACGGTGGAGTCGGGATTTCGGAGCAGATTGCGGACCTGAAGAGGGGAGCGGAGATTGTCGTGTGCACCCCGGGGCGGATGATTGACATGCTGGCCGCGAATAATGGTACAGTAGAAGGGGTTACGGTATATGACGGGTGTACTGTAGCTTGTAGCCTTGAAAGGGAGCCGTAGCCTTCTTTATGAGATATATTCAGAGGGCTAACGATAAGCATGTGCGATAGGCTCTGCGAAAAAAGGCCTATCGTTTATTATGATAGTTACTTTATTGTAGTTCAGAGATAATCTTTGGCCGAATGAAGACGATAATTACTGACAATGCAGGCAAGGTGACCAACCTTCGACGGTGCACGTACCTCGTGCTCGATGAGGCGGACCGCATGTTCGACATGGGCTTCGAGCCGCAGGTATAATCTTGATATTTGATCTTTGTAGTTTGATCTTTGATGCCTGTAGTTTGATCTTTGATCTTGCCCCAGGTTATGCGGATCGTCAACAACATTCGCCCGGACCGCCAGACGGTGCTCTTCTCGGCCACCTTTCCCCGGCAGATGGAGGCGCTGGCCGTGTCCATTCTGGACGCGCCCGTGGAGATTGAGGTTAGTTTAGGGGGAGGGTGAGGGGACCCCGCAACGATTGTCTGGCATACGGTAGCCATTATTTATAAGATGCGGCCACCTACCGGAAGAGTTAACGTAATTTACGCAGTTTTCTTGATTTTAAATGCTCTTCACAATTGCACAAATATCGGAAGCGCTCTCTAGAGTTCTCTTTTTGAGACGGGTAATGAAATCAGAAAGCGTCAGAAAAATCTTGAGAGCCATTGCCCGGAAAAACACTAGGGGTGTGCATGAGAGTTCTTTTGCTGACTATGTTTCACGTATCATTCATAACCGCGGCGCGTCTCGTAGCCAAAAGCAATGAAACATATTGACCAAAAGAACTCGCATGCACATCTCTACAATAGCCTAAACCCGCGACGGTTACGTTTCGCAGGTGGGCGGGAAGTCGGTGGTGTGCGACGACATCGAGCAGAATGCGGTCATCATCGAGGAGCACCAGAAGTTCCTCAAACTGCTGGAACTGCTGGGGACGTACTACGAGCAGGGACGCAGTATCGTCTTCGTCGATCGACAGGAGAAGGTCGGAAAAGAGCTTTCTGATCATGAAATTAGGAAGAAAAAAAGTTTTCTGAATACTGTGGTCGCCGTTGAATTCGTCTATAAGATGAGAGGGAATCGAGGCCTTTTCCTCAGCGCTACTTGCATTCAAGGTTGTTTTGAAAGGGCCAGTTTGAGGACATGGTGATTTCCCTATGCTTCTCGTGTTGCAGGCTGACGAGATCGCGGCGGAGCTCATGCGTTCCGGGTACATCTGCTCCCCGCTGCACGGAGCCATCGACCAGTTCGACCGCGACTCTTGCATTACAGACTTCAAGAATGGAGACATCAAGATATTGGTGAGGATGGGTCGAGGACCGTAATATCTAGGTAGAGTTCTGCATGAGAGTTCTTTTGATGGCTATGTTTCACGTATCATTCATAACCGCGACGCGTCTCGTCGCCAGGAGCAATGAAGCATATTATTTGCACAAAAAAAAGGTTGCAAACCGTGCCATTTGGCACCTATCTACTGTGCTTAGCAGGATCTGCATTACTGTCCTACGGCACTCAGTTCTCGCCGATAATATTAACCGATAATATTAGCACTTCCTTGTGATCTGCGTAAACTACCTAGAAGAACTTGCGTCTCTAATTTGATCTCCTCTTCCAGGTGGCGACCTCGGTAGCGGCCCGCGGACTCGACGTCAAGGAGCTGATTCTCGTCGTGAACTACGACTGCCCGAACCACTACGAAGACTACGTCCATCGCGTGGGACGGACCGGGAGGGCGGGCAACAAGGGATTCGCGTGGACCTTTGTGCTGCCCGAACGTGAGTTTCGATGGTGAAGGTTGTTTATGAAAACGCAGGAAAAAAGCGTGTGTGGTTGTGTTTCACGCTTCTATAAATTCCGGAATATGCCTACAGATAATGAACACGGAGACGAAAAGGCGTCAAAAATAGAGCATACGATTCGCGCTATCGAAGTGGTTGTGTTTCAGGCTGTATATAAAAACGCAGACCTATCACTCATACAGATATGGGTGAAACTTATTCATCAAAAAGACTCGAATCGTATGCTCTACTCAAAAAGTACACACTTGAGTTGGTATCGAGATGTTGGATCGTTGCAGATCAGGAGAAGATGGCGGGCGAGATTTGCAAGGCCTTCGAGACGGCAGGTGATGCATTTTGATAGGCTCTGCTTTGATAGGGTTTGTAATGTAATTGTAAGATCTCGAGAGGCCTTTTGGAATTGCCTGCACTGGAGTAGCCAAGCTTTTGAGGCCTGAATGAAGCGCAAAACACGCGGGTCTATTCGCAGTTGGCACTAAGCATCGTCGTTCCTTGTAGTATTTGTAAAACATGTCTTTTAATGCACTGCCAAACTGCAAACGGAACCGCGGAAGGCAAATTATTATATAATGTGTTGATAAATAATACATATATGTCTGATCCTTCTTGGTCAACTTCAGGCAAGACTCCCCCCGCGGATCTGAAGGAGATGTTCGAGAAGTTCAAGGCGGACATGAAGGCGCAGGGCAAGCAGGTCCATCTCGGAGGAAAGGGGTACGGTAGCGATAAATTATCAAATAGTACATAGATCCAAAAAGTACGTCGTAAACGACCTAGCCAAGGCATTTTTTCCCCATGAAAGTTTGCAGAATCAAGGCACTCTTTTTTGAAATATGAAAAACTAAAAAGCATAAAGAAGTTTGCGAATCATAAAAAGGAGAATATTTATCCGCAATTTATGATCCGTAGTAACTGTACACGCGCGTGATTGCATTCGACAACGAGGACAACTCCCCGACTGTACTGCAAAAATGGCCACATTGGGCATAGAATCAACGCGCTTTTTATGAAGAAGCGGTTGTATGAAAACGTTTTGGTTATAGGAAATATACTCTAGCTTGGGCGACACCTTTTGGTAAAAAAGAGCATTAATTCCATACCTTTGAAGCTCACAACAGGATTGCAAAGTTTACGAGATTCGGTCCGCGTCGGTGGCCCAGGTCGTTAAGATAAACTTATTTATTGGAAAAACGAAGCCGAATTTTTGAGTTCTTTCTTCAAGAATCAATGCTTATTTGCGGGGCATTTATGTTTCAAGAACAAGTTATCTGAAATTCGAACTTTTCAAAATCTAGAATTAGGGCACTTTGTGAAGATTTGATACACGGAACCTGGGCACCTTGAATAAGTCCGACTTCACTATTTGATCTATGGCGATAATAGCTTGTTCCGTCAGTATTCTCATTTATACTTTGTCTGGATTCCCGCTATCTCGTCGTAAATAGGAATGAGACGACTTCCGGGCCACATTTTTCTCAAACCAAGGGGATTACGGTAGCCCAGCATTCTGTAGCGTTGTGATATTTGCAGTTTCGAGGGATCCGGGTACAAGTACGACGATACCGAGGCTGATGCGGCTTCGTCCCAGCGGAAGATGGCCAAGCTGTTGATGGGAGTGGAACAGGGATTGGTAGGTTGAGGGGGGTTTAAAGGGACATGGAAACGACAGATTTTTTGAAACCGAACATGACAATACTCATAAAATACGTTCCTTAGACGATAATAAAGAAAATAGCAGATGAAAAATATTTTTTAAAATTCTGCAGCGAGTAATACTTATTTGTTCCGGGAGTACCTCAATGCCATTTGCCTTGTTACTATGCGCTAAACGCAGAAAGACTGCGCCTTGGCTAGAAAATAAAAATTGGATATCTCGCGAAGTATACATTTTTGTGCGCTCTGGTTTTGGTTTTTGTAGGCGATAAACTTTCATATGAAAGGCAATCTTTTTTTGTTTGCTTCCATGTCCCGTTAACGTAGTTCATCATACTGTAGCATAGCGGTCGAGACTTTCTCGGAGTTGGTGTACTTTATTCCGAAACTCGGAATTCATTCTAAAGGTAACTTTGACGAGATGCCAGTGCAAATGAACGAAAGTGATAAGAGAATGAAAATGAGATGTGGGTTTGAAAAAAAAGCTTTTTTTTAAGAAAATCATTATAGGAAGACGACGACGACGAGATGGACGAGCAGCTGAATTCGCTGTTGAGAGGAAAGGTGACCGAGCATCTTTTAACCGGTTCTTACCTCGGTCAAATGGCATTTCGCTTTCCTGAATCTCTGTCAAACTTTACTGCTTTTTCTCAACACTCAAATGATTGTCTAGATGGGTTCTGACAGAATTTCACGTTGTTTTTTTTTCTTCTCTTTTTCTTCCCCCTAAATTTCTTCATTTCAGACCCGCGTAGTCGACGCGTCCACGGCCGGCGTTTCCGACCTGAAGCTGAGCAAGAATGTCGAGAGCAAGATGGAGGAGGTTTGATCTTTGATCTTTGGTCTATGGTCTAAGTAATCTTTGATCTTTGCAGGTCCGCAACCGTGCCCAGCAACTGAGCATGAAGCTGACGCCACTGGGCAAGGAGGAGCCGGTGAAGAAGGACTCGATGGTGGCGGCGACGGAGTCGATACTGAAGGGGACGGAGCTGGCGGAGAGGGAGATGACGGCGGCGGAGATTGTGAGTGTACTGTAGAGGAGTACTGTAGGGTAGGGGGGCGCAACGAATGTGATAACCTACGTAGAATGTTGTATACATACAGCCAGACGCAGAACTATCACTTGTGACAATTATTATAGTTACGATTATTATTATGTCCATATTTATCACGTTCCCCTTATGCGTTTACACGACGCTTCTCCTATCCTATGGAATTGCCGCTAAATTGGGATTGAAGTAGACTAGTAGATGGAGGAGTTGCTCTTTCGCTTATCTAATATCTCATTGTATTCTGTGGGCATCGTATCGAAATAAGATTTATTATTCGTAACCTGATTAAAAAAGGAAAAGAGCGAGAAAGAACGAAGAGAAGGAGAGATGGAGAAGAGCATGCAAATATATTCGTTTTTCGCACTCCTATTGTGAGTGGACCGTACTGTAGAGGGGGGGGGGCTATACAATCCTAATTCATACAATTGCTAAACTTGTTTATGATTATTGCCGGTAATCAATATGAAACTGTTTCAGGCCCGAGCCAAGGCTGCGAAGTTGGCGGAGAATCTGACTCAGGTCGAGGGACAACTGCCACCCGAGGTCAGAGGGTTAGAGGGGACATTTGGGGGAATTACTTGCAATGTTACTGTGCAGTTAGCGAGACTAAAGGTTCGATGAACTATGAAGTCATTTTCTTGTCCGCGAATCGCTGACGCAATGATTCGATTCTGATGATAGCAAAATCGATCGGAGACAGAAGGGGGGGGGGGAATTATGAAAGGTTGCGATTTGCAGATGCTGGTGCAGCAGGAGGATACGCAGTACTTTGTCGAGGAATTGGACGTCAACGACTTCCCGCAGCAGATTCGGTACCACATCTGCAGTAAGGTAGGAGTCAGATTAGATTTTTTTGTTCAAAACGAAAAACTAGCTGAACTCACTCAGTTTTCATTCTTTGGTCATCTTACCGTAATAGATTTGCTGATGTAAATGTTATGTATTTCCAGGCCGTCACGATGCAAATCTGCGACTATGCAGAGGTGGGCATGAGCGTACGCGGCACGCACTATCCACCCGGAAAGGTATGCGGGGGGTTACGATAGAATTTGAATCTTAATTTTGGCGGGAAAGTTAGGAAATCGTTGCAGGAGCCGAAGGAGGGCGACCAGCGGTTAGCGATCGTTCTCGAGGCGCGGTCCGAGCGGCAACTGAGGAAGGCCAAGGATGAGATCATTCGAATTATTAAGGATATGATCAGGAATCTGGTGAGACTATATCGAGTTATACTAACATTGTAAGAGATAATGATACTGATTCTCAATGGTTTCAGCTTTCTAATCGTCCTTATCATGCGTATTTTAGGCCGCCCAGAATCGCCAGGCTCCGATGGGTCGGTACAAGGTGTAAGAGGGTACGTACGGTAGATGGATCGGATGGAGCACTGTACGACCCCGTGTGTTGCCTTGGACTGTCGTTTTTTATGTTTGTATAAATTCCTTTCCGCGAATACCTGTCTGATGAGTTGACAATGAAAGACAGTATACTCTATTGTCGTTGATTATTATAGCGCAAGATTAAGAGTAATAATAGCGTTATGTGGAAATTGCTTTCTACTCCTGACTTCGTAGTTCAATAGATATTCCTTCTCTAGTAATTGGTCTTACTAGAGAAGACTTACTCCGAGCCTGTAATTTTTACCTGTGATTTTCAGGTTGTTTAATAATGTGTTAGCTAAAAATGTTGAAAAAACACGTGATGCACAAAAAAAATAAATAGAAAAAAGATTAGATCACCGTATCTATCTTTTCAGTTTGCGATAGCTCCCAAAGTGAGGTGGTGTGCCCTACCGTAATCGACTTGCGCTGTTTACCAAAGTAGGTCGGAACGTTTTATTCGAATTTCCCAAAATTTTTGGGATTTTTGTTTATTTCGCTTTTTAGTTAATGTTTTGTAGCGTTTTAATTGTGTAGGTGTTCATAAAAAATGTTGCGCAGTAGTTAGGTGCTTCGCCGTGATTTTTTTGCACTTTTACAGTAACGTATTTTTGCTTTTTAATCGAGAGATTCCCTTGAAGGTGATAATCCGCAGCAAGATGCCGCGTCAAATCTTGGACATCAAGGACTTCCTCCTGAAGGCTCGCCGTACCGATGCCAAGTCAGTGACGATCAAGAAGAACAAGGACAATGCCAAGTTCAAGGTTGGTGAAGTGATTTTTAAATTTTCCTGAAAAGGCGTTTTTCTAAAATACTCTCATATGATGGAAATTCCACTTTCTCGAGAAAGCTTTAATGTGGCCCTGCATTTTAGCGTTTCACTTATCATATGTACTGTTAGAGATTGGCCAAAATTTGCCGTGAATAAGTCACTATTTTGACATCTTTATCGAACAATTTGATTATGTAATGTTGAGGGCAAAATATAAGCTAACAATAAATAGCATGTCTCGGAGTTTCATAGGTATGGGCTTTAAGAACCATAAGCTGTAAAGGGGGGAGGGATAGAGTAAAAAAGGCTAAAGATATTTGCATCGTAAAATCTATACATGTTTTTTTTCTGCGGAATGTCCTTTATTCCTATTTACTCATCCTTTGAATACGCAACAAAAATAGCAATGGCGTAAATAGATTAGCGCGTGTTCAGTTAGCAAAAAAAGCAAAGCGTGATTCCATAATATTCTGAACCAAATGAGGATCTCTTATATTTTCCTGAGCCGTTGTTGTGCTGAAACAGCGTCTGTGCTTAGATGGCTGCTTTTTACGCGCATATTGCTCGCTTTCACATTGAAATAATGAGCTCAAAGTCGGTTGAAAATTTTTTGCAGGTTCGGTGCAGCCGCTTCCTGTACACGCTCGTGATCCAAGACAAGGAGAAGGCCGACAAGCTGAGGCAGTCCCTCCCTCCCGGACTCCAGGTCAAGGAGCTCAAATAAGCAGTCTGCTTTCCCCCCTTGATCTTCTCCCTGATCGACTAACGGACTCGCCCTCCTGCCGTCGTATTGTTTTTGTTGTCGTTTACACGATAAATTTTGCCTAAAATACGACTGATTGCGCCTTTCGGGGACTTGATTGTTGGAGTTGTTGTGCTGGTACAAGTGGATAACTATCTTGGGGGGATGATGTGGAGCCGGGTTTAGCGGAGAAGCCGAGATTATTGAGGGATTTTGTTTTCCGTATCCATTTCTTTGGTCATTGTTCAGACGTGTGGATTACTGTAGACCAGAGACTACCGTACCCCGTTGCGGGCAAGAAGTCAAACGGAGCGCAGAGATGACCCGCCGGACAGAGGGTGAGTGTGCCCCGATCGATCGACTTGCCGAAATGGAGGGAGGGGAGAGAGAGAGCGGGGGAGGGCGATAGCGAGACAGAGAGAGTAAAGAGAGTAGAGACAGAGAGAGAGAGAGCGTTAGGGGTGTAAAGAAGCTTCTCCCCGTCTTACGCTCTTGTACCTATTCCGTGCCCTGAGGGTGTAGCCCAGCCATGCTCCAGTCGCAGATGAGCCACCGTAATGCGCAGCAGCAACAGAGGGGAACCACCCCCGGGACGTCGGATACCCTGCGGTCCAAGAAGGTAAGAAGCGCGACTTTAGTCTTACCCTATTTTAGCTAAATATTGAAAAGGGTTAACTTGGACTTACTGTCTGAGCTAGTCCCGGTTCTTCTTGCTTTGTTCTTGTTGCGTAATAAAAGTCGTGTCAAGGCTCCGTATTTTGCTGGTTTCCCGGTCCGCTTGCCTGGCTCTTTAAAGCTTTTTTTGGTGTGGATGCATTGTGAAATAAGCGCTCGCAATCACTTTGCACATGGCGTCTCGATCGTTTGGCGATTCAAATGAATTTCATAGTTGCGTATGGACGGGTCGATAGGGCAAGCCTATCAATGGATGGTATTTAGTCCGATTTGTCTTGTTATTCGGCGAAAACTGGGATCAATAAGGCAGATCCTGCTAACAATAAGCACAGTAGGCAGGGGGGCAAAGGGCGTGGTTAGCCATTTCCCTATTCACTGCTGAACACAGTACGCAAGCACGACATTCTGCTCCATACGATAGGAACGTGTGCAAATTAAGAGAGGGAGAGAGGAGGTTAGATAGATAGATCGTGGAATTTGAAGAGACGCAGAGACAGTCGCAATTGGTATATAAAGCGGACTGGCAGGACGTAGTGGGCAAGCGTATACATAGATGCTTTTCGGCAATAATATAGTGCATCCCTGCTAGTGCCCGATCTGTGCTTCAGAGTAGGGGTTGAAAACGAAGCGCGATTTGCGTATGTATCTCGTCTGATTCTCTTCATTCTTTCCTGCTATACCTCAACCTCTCGGTCTGATAATGCGATTAAGTTGCTTCGTTTTCAAAGCCCCTACTTCAGAGTGAGTCGTTCGTGGACAAGTTGGCGGGCACGCTGACGCGAAAGAAGAAGCCCGCGCCCGAGGAGTACCAGAGGACGACGACGACCGATGAGGGGCACCGACCACCGCACGGGGACGGGGGCAATGAGGAGAATGAGGTGGGGGGGAGGGGCAATCTTGCATTTATTTACAATTAGTGGTCCTGGCAAGGCAGATTGAGAGCCAGACACGAAGCATCACGTATTTGTCGCCTATTTGCGTCTCTTCACTCGTTCATGGTTCTGATAACTCTCTCGGTCTCTAAATTCAAGTTTTTTTTACAAATCGAATTGGTCTGGTGAAAAGCGTAAGAGAATGAAGAGACGCGCCTGGGCAATGAACTAGCTTTGTCTATGGCCCTGCAATTTGAACTAGTGAAAATGAAGAAAAAAATCGTGTTGGAGAATATTGGGGATTTGATTGAATGATCTCTGATCCCTGACGGTTGGCAATGTAGCGCATTTACGGATATTCGCTTTGGAAAAGGTTTAGTACGGACCAATCACGGGCCGGGCCACAGAATACGGCTCGCACGAGGGCCTAATTTACGGCCCCCGGCTAATGAGTGAGCAAATACTGCGGAATGCATAGGCATGGCTGCTATAGAATGAATGGAAGGGGGGGGGGTCGTCTCCCATTTCATACTCCCCCTTTCCTCCCCCTATGTAGTTGTAGTAGCAGGCAGACCGATGAATAGTCCTTGAGGTCCCGAGCGGAATCTTTGCGGTTACTGTATCTTTAGCTTTTTTTTACTATTCCAAGTCGTCTGTAGCGCTACTTTCCCCCAAGCGCTGTTTTTTTTCTCTGCGTCTCTCCAATTTCCGTGCTCTCTCGCCCTCTCTTAATTTGCATACTCGTCTAGCCTACGGAGCGGAAGGTTGTGACGTAGTGTTATGCGACTGTGTGGTATCGTGTATGCCTACTATCTTACTCCCCCCCCCCTGGGGTTCTATGTCTCTGCCCTTAGGGCACCGCACGGTTTGTACAGGAGCATTGTGGCGGGGCGCGTAAGAGAGAAAGGGAGTGAGATAGAGAGTTATGCCAGCCCTGTGGACTCTTGGCATTTTGACTTGCATTTGCATTAGTGTCCGAATAGTTCGGGGGGGGGAACTATTCGAGAATCATATCTTCGTTTAGCCAAGCTTCAACGTATTATACTAAACAGTTTGGCTTGAGGTTGTTCGATGATTGCAAAAGTAGCGTTATTTGTAGAGATGTGCGATCGCGTATTCTTCGATGCTTATGCTTTATATCTCATTCACAGGCGCGTCCTCCCCGCATTGTAGCATATTTAGAGCATACGATTCGCGTCTTTTTGATGAATACGTTTCACCCAAACATATATAAGCGATGGGTCTGCCGTTTTATTATACACCCTGGAACATAATCACGTCGGACAACGCGAATCGTACGCTCTAAACATACTGGCTGAAAGGACTCGATTGTCTCACATCTCTAGTAGTTTTCTTTCCTGTGCAACTTATGGCTCGCGAATTTTCTCTGCAAAGGCATCGGGATTGTGGTGTAGGCTATGGTCTCTGCTAGGAACGATCAGAGGACTAGGTCATATCTTCCGCGCGGAACTGTCCTGTATAGCCGCGCTGAAGCCTAAAGCAGCCGGTCTATCGAGTCACGATTATCGAAAATGGTACAGCACTTTTGGGATATGATTCCGTACGCGCGTTAAATGCCTATTTCCCCCCGAAAGAGCACCTTACTCATCATCTTCTCTCTCCTGGAATTCCTCTCTTATTCCCCTCCCCCCTCACTCCTTCCTATCTACGACCATACCATAGACGGGTACGGTTGCGCTTGTGTGCAGTGGTGCCGTTGCTCCCATGCCGCCTTCGTTTATATTTATAACCGCTCTAATTTCAAATCCTTTGATTTTCGTGACCGCCTGACATAACCGGTAAAAATCTTTATAAGAAGAATCCTACTGAAAGCCCTCCTCTCCTTAAGCCTTAAGACAGTCCCCCCACCCGTAGACCCTACCTATCAGCGTATGCCTCTCTGCCTGTCTCTCTGCCTGTACAGTGCCATTGTACCCCCGTCGTCCACCCCCTTCAATCTCTTTTATACTCGCTGTATCTGCCTATTATACCTTTCCCCTCCTCCACCTCCCCTCCCAATCCCTTTAGCGGTGTCCTCTTTGAGTCTTTCCCTTTTCTAGTGAATTGCGTGCGCGCACTGCCCTCTCTCTTCTCTTGTCTTCTTTCATTTATCTCTTTTCTCTCTTTTCTCTCTTCTTCTCGCCTTCTCTTTCGCTCTTAGTTTCTGATTGTTTCCTGTCCTTCCCATCCATCCCCCGCTACCCGCACTGCCCTCTACTACTGCTTTCTCGCGTCTTCTACGCGTATGGATGGGTGGGCCACGTTTGTGAGACCTTATTCCATCATTTCTGCGCTATCGCTTGCGCCTCTTGCTTAGTCCGCATCATTAGTAGAGTTGTGCAGGAGAGTTCTTCTTTTCATGCCTATATGTTTCACACACACACACATCATTCATAACCGCGACGCATCTCGTAACACAACGTTTTGCTGCGTAGAATAGATTCGTATGCAGATTAAGACAGTGGAGGTGAGAGAGCACGGAAATTGGAGAGACGCAGAGGCATTCGGAATTTCGGAACGCGCGGACTGGTAAAAAAAAAACGTTGTGTCGTAACCCACGGCCGTTTATATGAGCAGAGCTAAGACATTAAAAATGCTTTACAAGCGGCACACTTCAATTCGCGATAGCGCAGTTCAGTTTGCGATAAAAACGAGTCATTCCAAAGGTATTTGAGGCGTGACGCGTATGAACGCGCCCATTTTCGTGGTGAGAGTTGTCATACGGTAACCATTTTTTAATTTTTTTTCCCGTTACAGTATGCTGAAAGTGTGTGCCGTTTTTAAATGTAGGTGCAAAACGGTCGTGTAACCAAAAGCAAATGAAACCTATTGGCCACAAGAACTCCCATGCATATCTCCAATCATTAGGCTTAATTTCTAGCGGGCCTAGTGACCGACTGCCAAACCGGGTGCAGGAAATGCTCCCATAGTATGTGGACGGGTTTGCGATAGCGTTGTTTCTTGATGAAATCAAATGTGACAATGCTTAGAAAAAAGATTGGTTGCGTTTTCCTTATTCGCTTGATCCTATGAGGGTGCGATTCTTCTGTCCTGCTGGGTTCGTGCTTGCAAAATTAGATAATCTAGCTTAAAGGGTCCCTCCAACCATCTCATTCATTCCAAGAGATAACCAATTAAGAGCGGTTGATTGATTGCGAGAGACAAGAGAGGAATCAAGAGACGCAGACAGCGAGAGAAATCTTTTCACAGCCTTTTCTCAAAAACGGAGAAATTTCAAGCAAAAAGGAGATGTCATGAGATTCAGGACACTGAGAGTTATCCAATGATGTCAAAAAATGCATATGGTAGATATTGCCTGGAGGGGCCCTTTAAGGCAATCTGCGCACTGGTAGAGACTGGTCTAGAGCTCTCTTGCTGGCCCCTTTTTGCTCGGTTATCTTTCAGGCTTCTGAAAAGAAAAACGTGAATACTGAAGTATAGGCAAAAAGGGAAATACTGGAGAGTAGGGAGCGGAAAGCGGACCATTTTCATGGTTATCTTTCATAAGACTTCTTGTATCGGCAATAGCTGTTTGTAAAGGGACGTGAAACGTATAATGGAAAACTTGGCCCGTTTTCCGCTCCCTACTGGACAGCGATTCCGCATCTTACGTTTCACTCCCTATTCCCCTGCCTTCCTTCGAGATGTATCATACCGTCCTTTTCTCTCCTCCTCCTCTTCTCTTCCCCCTCTCGTTCTTTCCCATTCAACATGTACACTACTCTGACACATCACATCTCTATAGTCTCATGCATACTTCTCATCCCCTCTCATTCTCTCATTCTCTCCCGTCTTTCTTTCTCTCTTAAACTCTTCCTCCTCCTCCTCCCCCCTC
>LS893391.1:7010-24789 GCA_900490955.1 Micoletzkya japonica | reverse complement strand
GGGGGGGGGGGGGGGGGGGGGGGGGAATCACACATGGGCACGGACCCGACGGTCGGGTGGTGGTGGTAGGCCTCTCATTCTGCCAGAAACTTAACTTGGTAGGCATCACGTTACGCAAGAAACGTTATTCGTAGGCTATGCAAAACTACAGTTTGCTATGGTAGGCCCCAAACTGAAATAACCGGGAACCCTGCTCACGTATGGGGGGAGGCACGGAGGGGATTCAGTAGAGTTGTGCATGAGAGTTCCCCTTCGATGCCCATGCTCCACGCATCATTCGTAACCGCGACACATCTCGTCGCCAAAAGCATTTCGAACATATTGGACCAAAAGAACTCGCGTGCACAACATCTCTGCTATTCAGAGGAGAGGACAAAACGTCTCCTAGTTCGCAGCGCAATTGGCCAATGATGTGACTCTTTGCACAGATTATCTGTCGGTGGAACAATAGTGGAACAGCTATTACGCTGAAATATTGCGAACAAAATGGTGGCAATTAATCGCTTGATGCTTGAGGGTGAGCGGGACGCCTTCGACACGCTCTTCGACTACGGGCCGGACAAGCTGGCCCACGTCAAGACGAGTCTCCTCGCCTTCTGCAACAAACATCTGAACAAGATCAATCTGGAGGTACGAGGAGGATGGGAGAGAGTAGGGGGGGAGGGGGCTAGGGACTGGGGAGGCCTGACAAGGAGATGGTCTGACCTCGCGGAAAGGGATTCAAATGAGACATGCACCATTCGAAAGAGCGCTAAAAGTTGGTCTGGAAACAGTTTTCAATTTTTGCGGAGGAGCATTTGGGACCGCTTAAAATTGAGCTCGAAGTTTTGAAACGAAATCGGCGGCGACCCCTTCCCCGCCGCCGATTCCTTGTGAGGAAGGTGATGTGACTGAGAGAGGAGTAGTAAGAGTGTATGCATAATGTGCATGAGCGACGGGCTACCCTATATATATATATATATATATATATATATATATATATATATATATATATATATATATATATATATATATATATATATATATATATATATATATATATATATATATGCGTTAGGAAGAGAGATAGCAATGGTTAATTCTATTTCCCTTCCTAATAACAATGTTGACGCTGAAAAGACGTATCCGGCGAAAATCGGCTATCGGTATCGATTCGCGGGCTCTAGTTATGATCCTAGCGTGATAGCGCTTTTGAATGCAGCGCGTACGTTTGCCCGTCTTCATAGTTATTCATTAAAGTGGTCGTCGAAGAGAACAGTAAGGAGCTAAAAGAACCCGGATATAGTGGTCTATTAAGAGGTCTATTAACCTCCCCCCTCCCCTAAATCCCCCCTCGCCCCTTAATTCCTGCCTTTCAGGTAAGCGAGCTGGACACGCAGTTCCAGGACGGGGTCTTCCTCATCCTCCTGATGGGACTGCTCGAGGGGTACTTCGTGCCGCTCCACTCCTTCCAGCTGCAGGTACAGTATGACCGGGGCACGACCTACTTTTTCACCTACATTTGAAAACGGCACACGCACACTTTCAGCATACTGTAACGAGAAAATTAAGTAAAAAAAGTGTGCTACCGTATGACGCGCTCTCACCACGAAAATGTGGGCGGGCGCGTTCATACGCGTCACGCCTCAAGCACCTTTGGAATGTCTCGTTTCTATCGCAAACTGAACTACGCTATCGCGAAAAATCTAGGAATTATTATCTAGGAATTGTTTGAATCAGTGAATAATAGTGGTTCCCGTTGAGGTGGCGAACTACGAGGGCAAGCTGCGCAACGTCGCCTTCGCCTTCCGTCTCATGCAGGTACTTGCTTATCTGTCTGCACAAGTTCAGTTTGCGATAACCGAAAACAGCCCCCTTGGAGTCTGAAACAACACAGTAGCCGATTACTGTGGCTCTGTTTGGTTGGCGCTTACTTTTGCTACTTTCTAGCAGACATGAGACGACGTGTGACTTTCGCCCCACCGTATTCATGTGATTCACGGCTTTTTACGCTTGATTATCAATCGATTGATCATAGTTGATCATGACGCATAGCCATCTAAGAGGCACGAAAAATGAATGCCCCAACCAAATAGCTACCGTACCCCCAAACAATCCGTCCAGGAGGCGGGCCTTCCGAAGCCGCGCAGTCGCCCCGCGGACATTGCCAACGGCGATCTGAAGAGCACCCTGCGACTGCTCCACCAACTCTTCACCAAGTACAAGCACGTCTAAGAGATCAGAGATCAAAGATCACTCGACCCTCAAAGATCAAAGATCAGTATAATATATCCGAACTGCCTGCCTACTGCCCCGCCTTGCCCTATTGCTAATCCAGCTTTGGTCCGCGCCCGATATATCCCCGTATTCTTGTCATTCTGTTCCTTGTTTTACTTTGTGTGTGCTCAAGAGAAACTAGTCAAGAGAAGCTGCCTTTATCTCTCCCTCTTTCGATTATAGTCGTGCAATCTCCCGTTTTGACACTACTGTACAGAGATATCGTATGGTGCTATATGAGCCGATAAAGTTATCGTCAATTTGACAGCATTGGCAGTTGAACAACAGTACACAGAGAGTTTGGCTGTCAGATTCCCAGATGCGTAATGCACTCTATCAAGCGAACAACATATTTTAGCATTAGCATGGTTGAGGAATATATTCCGGCGGATGTCTCATTCCTATTTTGGAATTTCACTAGCACACGCTACCACCGCGAAAATTCACTAGCCGGCTAGAGAATGATACCCTAAAAACCGTAGGGGGAGGCTTAATTTTTAGGGATTTTTCGCGGTGGTATCGTGTGCTAGGGAATTATTCCCTAGCGGGCTAGTGAAATTTCGCTGAGTGTATGGAAGTGGTACAGATAAGGAATGAGATCACTCACGGAACGTTTTCGTCAATAGCATTTGCGCGCTTGCTACAGTATGTGCTGTGCCATCTCGGAAGCATCTTTTCAACACATTTTCGGTGTTTTCCCCTTCCTTCCCTTTTCGATCGATGGTGATTTATCGGGGTATTTGTCAACCTTCGCACTCCTTCTTGCCTTTATCTCGATAGCCATCACACCTGCCCCCCCCCTATCTCTCCTTCTCTTTCCTCCTTGCCCTCTACCCTATCCTCCCCTCACTCACTCACTTCACTCTTCTATTTATGCAGTAGTCCCTCTCACTCCTCCTGTACACACAGGCAGTTTCTCCATTCATAATCGCACTCTACCGTTCCAGAAAAGGGCGTGAATATCTGGTCGCAACGTGTATAGGGCTTCAAAACGCTTTCAGATCATGTACAGTCTAACCGTTTCCTTAATCTCTAGAACGGTGATCATTAAAGGCTTAACAACGATGTCTTAACTCACCTTGATAATCTAGCTGCCTATACACTGACAATGAGCGAAATTTCACTGGCACAAGCTACCACCGCGAAAATTCACTAGCCGGCTCGGGAATAATTCCCTAAAAACCATAGGGGGAGGCTTAATTTTTAGGGATTTTTCGCGGTGGTATCGTGTGTTAGGGAATTATTCCCTAGCGGGCTAGTGAAATTTCGCTCGCTGATCGGTATTTAACCGAACCTTATCGCGCTGACTTATCAACGCGATAAGTTTGGTGAGGGTTGACGCATAGCGGCCACAATCACTCCAGCCACTACGTTCCGCCAGTCCGAATTATGCCCGATTGCGACTGTGTCTGCGTCTCTCTCCAATTCCCATGCTCTCTCACCTCCCCTCTCTCTTCTTTTGCAAGCACGATCTACCCTTTGGAGGAGAAGAACGTTGTGCTCCAGGCTCGAGTACAAGGCGTATTCACACGTCGAAACTGGCAAATCTGCATTCTCTTTACGCATGCTGCATATCAAAACAAGCTCGTTTGGCCACTGCTAACCGATAAATACCAATGGCGCCCGTTCTCTTATTTGCATAATCCCTTCACTTTGTTTCTTTCACTACGTATACCTTCTTTCTGCTGAATCCGGAAGGATAGTGAGTCACTAGGATAGGGAAGGATAGTATTAGTGACCTAACGAGCAAAGTCGCGTGCTAGATTGCAAGCGGAGTTACCTAAACTGTGCACTCTCCTCCCTCTACCTTCCCTTCTCCTTTCCTCTTCTTCTTCCCTCTTTGCTTCAATCTACCCGTCCCTCCCTTCTCATTCTTCCTCTCCCGTTCTCTCCCTATGCGATTTTGCCTCGGTTAAATACAGTTCCTCTCCTTTACTCGAACCTTCCCTAACCTTTCCCCTAACCCTTAGATCGCACATTTAGAGTCACAGCCTCGCTATATTTGTAATTTCTGACCAACTCATTCGGAACCACTGCAATGTTTTTCGCACAGCAGCAGTTACTTTTCCCTTTTCAAAGAGCTGCATTTTCTAGAACTGATTCCGAATCGAGTGGTCACTTTCGCTCATTTTTGTCGCTGATCTGCGTTTAGGTGGTGGGCAATGTTTGAGGGGGGGGTGAATTGGTAGTGCGAGGGGGGGGGGGAAGGCTGCCTGCCTTATTGTCATGAAACGAGTGCGTATACACCCGCTCTCCTTATCGCTCCAGTCTAGTGGTCTTTTCGCCAATCTATGTAGTGGCCCATTTTTGCGATTTTCCATTCTCCAACTATTCGTCAGCTAGAATGCACATGCTGTCCCTGACGCGTGGCAGCGAATATATAGTCGATATTGCACTCAGATCTGTCATTGTTACTTGTTCTTATATCGGATTGAGCGTGACGATTGAGTTAAGTTATAACGAATCGAGGAATATTGTGGCTCGCCGGTGGTTAACTCAAGACTGGAATGAGATGGAAGACCGACAGGTACGAGACAGTGTACACAGAGCGAAATTTCACTAGCACACGCTACCACCGTGAAAATTCACTAGCCGGCTAGGGAATTATTCCCGAAAAACCGTAGGGGGAGGCTTAATTTTTAGGGAATTTTCGCGGTGGTAGCGTGTGTTAGGGAATTATTTCTCAGCGGGCTAGTGAAATTTCGCTGAGTGTAGAACAGATTTATAATGGGATAAGGATAATTTTCCAACTAGCCATTGGTTGTAGGTAGCTCATTTTCCCATCTGAAAAGGAGCAAACGGGTCATTTCGTTCCGTATCCACTATCTCAGTATGGGCGGTCAGTATAATCTCAAGACTGTTCAAGCGCTGAATGATTTCTTGCTGAAGGCGAAGTTGTGCTTGTTATGGCGGAAGAGGATCGGTCTCAGTATAATATTGTAATGAAGTTTGTCATAGTAATAAGGATAGCTAATCAGTGATAAATACACAAAACACAGTGTTCTAAATGTTAAGCGAACGAGTCAAAATGCTTAGGATACGGTGTTTTCCGTGCGAAAGTTCCTACCGAAATCAGGATTATTTTTCGGCATCTCGTTCGCTTAACATTTTGACTGTTGTCAGAGCACTGTGAAAACATAAAACCGATTAGCTTTGCCAACGATCCACTCTTTGCAGTCTCCCATACATCTCTTGCGCCATCGTTGCTTCAGTCAGCAAGGATCTTCTGCTCAATTCGTTCTACTTCGATCACTCAAACTTCTTCCTTCTAGTTAGCTCTACAGTCACTGTATTGGCGCTGTCTACGATCAAGTGAGAAAGCTTTGATATTCTATCTACTATGAGTGAGTAATCTAATGATTTCGATTGTGCTTCTAAAAGAAGATATGTTTCACATTTACTAGTATAAGGATGATTCTAATAAATGATCCCTTCCAGTAAGTTGCACTCCTCCTCCCTCCACGCCTTCCCCTCCGTTCATCTCACCCTCGGCTCACTCTTCCTCTTCCTCCACATTTACCTCTCCTTTGACGCGTATGAAGCCCATTTATACGGACAGTTCTTTCAATGGCAGAGGTTTGTGGCAAATACTTAGAATTTGCATTTTATCTTCAACATTTTGTGATAATTAGATTTTTGTTTTATCTTCGCATCTTCCAATTTAAAATAGATCTTCCAATTTGCAGCCTCCTGCCCCTCCTTGCCACTTCCATCTTCACTACTCCTTCTATTTTATGCGTTGTTGCTTCTCTTTCGTCCTTTCTTGCCTTCAGGGAATTATCAATAAGCATTCGTAAGTGAGCTTTGATCTTCCGTTTCCAAGCTATCGACCAATAGTCAAAATGTCACCCATAGTAAGAAATGTGAATCAGAGACTAAAATGGAGAATGAAAATTTCAGCTAACTTCCTCTACGAGCCTCTACTCTTTCCGGTCCTCTCCCCAAGTATTCGATCCATGTTGTCGCTAACGTTCCTCATCACCGCCTATTATTATCTATCCAAGGAACAGTCTCACTCTCTACAGGTCAAACTTATACTCTATTCTAACACCTGCAAGATCTAAGTGAATATGAAATATATAACATAAGTATTTACATTCTTAAAAAATAAAAGTTGATCTAACAAGGAATTCTAAATCAGTGATTTGCAGTTACTCTACACGCTTAGCTCAATAACGTTGCTGGTCACATCTTTACGGGAGATAATTTATGTGAGAGCATTTTTTTAAAATTCTTTGAGGTCAAAAGCCTCCGATCTCTCCCCATCGTTCCAAATCCCCCTTTATATATTTATGATCAAACTGGTGCAAAATTGAATTTTTTAAACATGATATGGAAATCGAGAATTTATCACTATATTTCTGTGTCATTATCAATATAATGCATTGCCAACGACTAATGTGGATAAAGAATGGATAAATCTCTCCAGAACTTCGATCTTTTCAGCCCGAGACAGTGCCGGTCTCAATGCTGCTCACAAGGGCCGGCCTGCCCATTGCCCTGCTATCGACAGCTATCGCATGCGCGACGACGTCGGGTGTCCTTCTGCAAGGTATCTATCATTGACGAAAGCGTCCTGTCGATAAACTCTTTCCTACTTTGTCTGTAGGAAAGAGTTTTTGTACTCTCTTCATACCGCTTTGTTCTCTATCTAGTCGAAAATATGAACGAGACAACTGCCGGAATATTTATTTTCCCCAACCAAGTAGAAAAGCATTTCTAATGTAGAAAAGCGTCAAGCTCAATGAGCAACTGTTTTGTATTATCACGATTAGTTCAGGAATACATGGTTAGGGAAAATGCTCCATCAGTTCTTCCGACGAGAGAGAGCGAAGCAGCATGAAGAGAGTCCAGACAAAGTAGGAATGAGGTTACTGACGGAGCGTTTCCGTCAATAATATATTACCTCGTTGCAGTGCACTTTCTGGGCCCAGAAGACGCCTCTCTCAGTCGTCTTGCTCACCTCGACTGCATAGCCAACGTCGCAAGTGTAAATACGGTTTGCACAATTTCTAAAGTCGTCGAATCGACGGCAAAAGTTCCGCCATACCCCTACCGTAATCCTCCCGTTACCCCAACCCGATCGAAAAGTTTGCCTGCCTGTTCAGGCTCTCCTCCTCTACCTCCTCTCCTTCCTTCGTTATCCCGATGAGCGCAGTGAGCTGTTCACACCGCTCTTCCTGGTCTCCGGCACAATATCCGTCGCTTCATCGATAGCTGCCTTCAGGAAGTCTACGCGTAGACCGCAAATTATCATATGAACAACAAAAATTATCATATCAAGAAAGACCAGATCACTCATAAATACGTTGTTTGCATATATGACACAACGTGTGATAAAAGAACTTGTATAATATTGCACTTCATTCTGTAATTGGTGAGTGTTGTATGTACCTGTATTGTGAGGTTAATTCTTGTTAAACATCCTGCTTACTTGTTTCATCTTTTTCAAGTCAACAATTCGTTTATTATCCAAAAAGATGAGGCGACCATCCCCCTTCCTTCTCAAATCGTCAACGTCCCATCCGAATCGCGTGCGGTTCTCTCCTCCATGGCAGGACTCGGCTCCTCGTCCGAGACGTAGTTACTGTAGGGATGGGCAACGGTAGGGAAGGTCACTTTGGGGTATATGGTAGGACGGGTTACGGTAGAGACGATGGAGAGGGCGGTTGAAAGGTCAGAGTAGGAGGAAGGTGGAAGGGAGACCAGAAGGGCACGCTGCCGATGGGGAGCACGGTAGTTACTGAAAGAACGATCTGATATTATAATATTTAATCTTCGATCTTTATGCCAAGAAAAAGCTTACGCCTCGAAAGAGTTGACTGGAGTGGTGAAGGCTGTGGTCGATCTGAAATTAAAAGAAAGTCCTATGTCGCTTCACCAGTTTACCTAAATAGTCTCTGATTGCAGTTAATTTTGTTTAATGTTTTCAGTAAAAGTCATTTTGTCAAGTTTAGGAAGCGACGTACGACGTCTCAGTCGATACATCAGGAACCGACGTCGGCTTGACCTCTTCCGATCTCTGGAAGAATCTATTTTTTTTCTTGTAATCAAGAATTTTCAGGTATATAAGATGAGAGGATAACAACTAACGAATGCCTTCCGAACAGACGATAGGGTAGAGCCGACGGAGGAATCCTGAAAGGGCAAAATGCATTTCGGAACTATCTCCAAATTCAACATTATTTTCTTATATAGCTTCTTCATCTCGCTCCGTTCTTGAACTTCCGTCTTCTGTCATCTTCCGAATCCTAGCTTATGGTTGATGAAGATATTCCATCAGTTGACCCATTCCTATTTCGGACGAGGGAGAGAAGCGGGGTAAAGAGAGTGCAGACAAAGTAGGAATGAGCGTTTACGGACGGCACTTGCTCGTCACTCACTATTCCGTTTCATGCTATGCATGTCGATAAAATATATAAATTAAAAAAAAACCTTGCCAGCCGTCCTTCTCGTCGTCCGTGGTGGGCGGTGCAGGGTCGGAGTGAGTGTAGAAGGAGATGAGCCCGCGCCCAGGCGGTCACTCAAAGATCGAAGATCAATCGGCGAATTGTAAAGATCAAAGATCAATCGACGAATTGCAAAGATCAAGGATCAAACGGCTTGACATCAACACAGTAAAAAATAAAGATCCTGGACCAAAAGGGAATGAATTACCTCGACGTAAGCACGCCAGATGAGTCCTCGATCATAGTAGCAGATGTTTGAGTGTTCTTCTGCAAATAAATATTGTACTTTTAGAGCTTTCTTTTTGATAGGAGTGTGTGTTATTTATGCTTTTCAATGATTACTTTCCATGACGATCACAATATTCTATACCTTTGGAAAGCGAAAATGGTCGGTCAGGACATTGTCTTTGAGGTTCCAAAAGCCCTAAGTGTCGGATTGTGGTGTTAGCTTCAGTGTCCATCATGATGCCCTTCCTTTCCCAGTACTAATATTTTATACGTGCTGCGCGGCACAATGTTCTAAATGTTAAGCGAACGAACCAAAATGCTTAAAATAAATGCCTTCCGTGCGAGAGTTCCTACAGAAATCAGGGTTAATTTTCGGCATCTCGTTCGCTTAACTTCTACATTACTGTCAGAACATTGTGCGCGGCACACCGATCAACTGCATTAGTAAATGTCGGAATGACGTTTCGCTTTCCAAAGGTTTTGCATTCGATTAATCTACAACAATCTACATATATTCATACTTATTATATGTTTCGTTTCAGCTTGCCCGATGATAAATAAAAATAATAATAATACAAATATATAATAATAATTTCGGCAGAACGCTGGGCAATGCTTTAAAAAACAAAAAAAAGCCAACCTCACTCTTCGGAATCTGCACAGGATGCGGATCTATGGGCAGCTGAAAGATCTGCTTATCCTAGGGGTTTGGAAATGCTTTACTTCTATAGATCGTATTTAGATATGATCGTGTAATTTTATGCTCAAGTGTCCCACTGTTCGCTCATCTTGAAGTTTATTATTAATTATGAATTTATAAGATGATTTTCCGAATCCAGACCGCTCTTACAATTAGCCCACCTTCTTGACGATAGGTGTTCCGGGTTGGTTGGGCGCTATGTAGTCGTCGTCCTATAGATAGATCATATTACCATAAAGCTTGCAAAATACCAAAAGATAAAAAGATGACTTACTATGATGAGGGAAGAGGGCATGGCATTGCCTTCGCGGGTATTATTAGGATCAGCCGGAGTCCTCCTTTGCGCCGTTGCATTATCGCTCAACATGCACATTTTGAGGAGAAATATGATTGTGCTTATCCCAAAATGATAGTTATGGTGTAAAACAATTCCGTCAGTAGTCTCATTCCCCCCCCTTTTGCTAGCGGTAAAGAATACAGACAAAGTAGGAGTGAGTACAATGACGGAACTTTTTCGTCGATAATACTTTGTGCTACTACCGTTAGCTACTAGAGTTGAAAGCATGAACATGTTCCCTTTCGAACATCACTTTGCCTCTGTCATGCTCGAACATGGTCGGTGATGAACATCCATGTTCCCTTACATTACCATGTTCGAACATGGGACATCAAAAAGAACCTCATTCCTTCCTCTTTTGGCTGTTTTCGGTTGGTTTTGGCCTATGGTTGAACAAATAGTTCCGGCAGTTGCCTCATTCCTACTCCCGACGAGAGAGCAACGCGGTGTGAAGAGAGTTCAGGCGAAGTAGAAATGAGGTTACTGACGGAACCTTTTCGTCAATAATATTTATCCCAAGCAAACGCAATTATCGCAACCACTCTCCGTCAAAAGAGGGTAAAGGAATGAAGAGAGGTTAGCGATGTTCGAACATGCAAGGCGAAAAGTTCGAACTTCTCATTAACATGTTCGAACATACTCCACTCTCCTTCATTGCTTCCTTCGTCGAAGTACGAACATGGTTCCTTTCATCATCTCTATTGCCTACTAGAGATGTGCATGAGAGTTCTTTTGATGCCTATGTTTCACATATCATTTATAACCGCGACGCTTCATTTATAACCGCGACGCTAGTCACCAAAAGCAATGAAACCCACAACATTCTTAGCGTTCGATTAGCGAATAGCGGTTTCCGCCCACAGGATGCGATCCTGTGGGCGAACCAGTGAATTCAAAATTATGAATTTAAATACTTAAGCTCGTCACTATGAGCTTAGGACGCTCTGAAAATTTGACGCGGTTTTGTTCAGCCATTGCTGAGTAAATTCAAAAACAGTCGTCAATTCGCTATTAGACACTTTCTTCACTGGGCGGAATGCTGTGAACCTATTGATCAAAAGAACTCGCATGCACATCTCTATTGGCTACCTCTCGCCCACGGAACTCGCACTTCCCCTGTACCGCTGGTGGTTGTGGTGGTCGATTCGATGGCGTTCCGAGATGACGCCGCCGTATCTGAATGTTGAATGGTAGGGTTGGCAAACCGATTCATACAGTAGATACATCATTTGCATCACTGCGCACCCCGAGAGGGTTGTGGAACGAAGAAACGGGAGGAGAAAATGCATGCAAATGATGCACTTTATGAGTCGGCTTGCCAACCCTACTCGATCGGAGCTCGACGATCGATTAGCAATCGATCGATTAGCAATCAATCACCGAAGTGCACGAATGATACGAGGCGGGGAAGGATAGAAGGATAGTCGAGGAAACTTCTCGAATCTCCAACTATCTAGTCACTTTCAGGTTCTTTCTAACATACTCTCCTGATAACCAGAAAGAACCATTATTATTCACGCACATCTTTACCATAGGTTCTGGCTTGTGGTTTAGCCAGCAGCTTCACTTTAGCCAGCTTTTGAGCTATCAAACAACAACGATAACCTCCGGTAGACGCAGTAGGCTAGGATAAAAACGAAGATTATGGTCGAAATCGCACCCAATGCAAGGCCCGCAACCAGGGCACTGTGGTCGGAATCTAAATTTTCTTATTGCTTATGTGATAACATTTAGAATTCTAAGAATGTAATCTCAACATTGGGCTCGCCTTTTTACAAATTTTTGTCTTCACGCTCAGAACAGTGATCACCATGTATTGCTGCCTTCGTGGTCGTCCCGACCGTAGGTAGGGTAGATACCGTAATCCGGGCTTCCAAGGGGATGGGCTGAGAGTCCACGGGACAGCCCCCGCAACACAGCGAACCTCCGTCGACGCTCCTTCAATCAGTATCAGATGGTATTTGCCCCCAGGGGATATTATGGGATTTGCCCCAGGGAATAATGACACTCTTACGAAAAAGTGTAGAGCGAATACTCTAAGAGATTCGGTGAAGCTCATTAAGCCAAACTCGTAAGTTGAATGGTGAATCAGACCTGACACGAAGCGACTTATCCACAACTTCCGACAGATCGACGTCCCTTTCGTCGACCGTTGTGAACTGAAACATTTTTTTCCGTCAGCCAGCACTTATCTAATAAATTTATTATATTTTTAGTTTCCTGCTAGTAAATTGTTAGTACAAATAGATAAACAGTTAGTTGTTGGTAAATGGATAAACATTTGCTGATGAATACTTGCAAGAAGTTTGTCACCTGCAAGATGTCTGCGTTGAACGCACCGTCGTTACTGATACCATCTGAATTATTTTTTTAAAGATATTTAGTTGACGTTAGCTATTTATTCACATTGAATGGAGATATGAAAAATTTTGAGCGAAACGTATTCTCCTGATTTTTTCCGTCCGTGTTTGGTAGATTGAAATTTTCGGAAGTCGGAATCTATTTTTCGGAATTTTTCGGAATCTTTTGGATAACCTGGGCTCTTACTTATCTTGAAGACCACTTTCATTCCCTGCAAACAACGAGACATTCGGATAGTTAGATCATAGTCCGCGAACTCGTAGGATACAGGAATGACCAAAGCTGCAATTTTTTCATTTCTATTTTTTCTTCCACTTCGTGATCTTGCATAAATATCTAATGGCTAAACAAAATTCAATATTCACTATTTTTACTATTCACTTAGTGAAACACTGTTTCACAGTTCGCATGTTAATGCATTTTTAAAGACTGAAAATTAGAATTTCTTTGGCTCTCACGAGGGATCGATTCAAATTTTAGCGGCATCTTGAACAGCTTCTTGCGAGATACGGTAGTGGTCAATCCGTTGTCGATACAGTATACCTGAAAATTCAGCAGACAGTTGTGGTATTACTCAGCTTGTACATTTAACATCATACACCTCTTCGCATTACGATCGTAATACTATCCTAGTCAGAAAATGTGGCAATTTGCGCACACGAGTAAGTCATGAATTATGAACGTATGATAAGTTTGTAAAATCACAAATTCCTACATTTATTCTATGCATGTCCTGTACGCGATCCACCAGCACCCGATACCATCTATTCTTCTCTTTGTAGATCGCCAAAGAAGGACCTATAATTCACCGAGAAATTTGCTAATATTTGCTGTATTTTTAATATTTCAAATTAGGAAATCATCATGAGATATCCGAGAAAACCCACTGGAATTAATATCATATTGCTGGTTGACTTGCTCTGTACGGAATAGCTTGTCTAGTTGCCACCTTTCCTCCTCAGAGAATTCAATGTACAGTAATTTCTGGCAATCTGAACATGATGAGTACTGTATTTTGTAAAGTTTAAAAATCATAGGTAAGCGAACGTACGGTCAAACGTAGTGATGTACCCTTCATTGAAGAATTTGTAAGTGACGGATCTGGTTATGTTCCCGACACGAAACTCTCCCCGAGTCCCTGCGGGGGTACTGTAGCTCAGAGGGGGCTGACGAGAGCAAACCGTTAGAGGAAGAGACGAGGGAACCGCCCACGGGCATTCCAGAGACACGAATGAGGAATGAATGATAGGGAGGGTTGAGGGAGCAAATGAGGGGAGGAGTGCACGTGAATAATCTAATCTCATTAGGAGATAATCAAATTGAGCAATGTGTCGAATAAACCAAACACAATTGGCATTCTCTTTATTGTTGGAAGTCTGTGGATAAACTGAAGAATACAGGTAACATGAGAGATTTCATGGACCGTTTCTTTTCGAAGAGGATGGCAAATATTCGAGGATTTTTTGAATCCTTCAACAGTGGCAACCACAGTATTTACGTGTTAGAAGGGGATTATTCGAAGATGCTTCTTCCAGCTTGGGTACAGCTTCGTTTGTTTTGGATACAGCTATAAAGGTGGTCTCTACAGTCTAGACTATAGACCCCCTTCCCCTCTCCCTCGCCACCCCCTCCCCTCAGCCAAGTGAAGCGCGATTCGTTGACGGGATGGCTTTTCTTGTGCTTCTTCTTTCCTAATTATGGAAGGCTGTGTGTTCCATACTTTGTGTTTCGCCTCCACCGAAACAGTGTCCAGATCTCAGTGTCTTGCGGTCGGGAGACGCGCAAAGGTTGGAGTTGTCCGAGTTGACGACTAATCGGGAAGCGAAGCCGAGTATGGCTTGCTCGAGTCATGTACCTGTCGGTACCGTGTATGTGAACCGTGAGTTCACTTCGAAGGACTGTCATCTCGTTGAGAAGAGAGTCGATCCGAGGGATTGTTCGAGTGTGACTCGTCGTGTGGATAGTCGGGCATCGGGACAGAAGTCGAGAAAGAAGATTCGTCTCGGATGCCTGCCCTGTAGATAGACCACGTTGTGAGATGCTTCGCATCTAGAGGGGAGGTGTTGTATATAGGCTAATTGCATTATATCTATTTTGGATAATCCCGACACCTCGTCTCTCCCCTCTCTCCCCTCACTCGTTCCCCCCATTCCTGTCTCTGAATAAACCTTGAGTGGTTTCTTTCTCCCTGTCCTCCGCACCTCATCCTATCCCTGCTGGGATCCTTGTTGTCTCTATCCCTCTACCGTACCTCCCTACTCTCATCCCTCGTGCGTCCACCTCCGGACAGACATAACAATAACCGAATAATCAGAGTCATTCTTCTAAGTTTTTTTCGGTGCTCTATCAGAATCAAAGGAGCATAAAGGCATCTATAAGCCAATTAGCCAAACCGAATAATTAGGATTTATTGATCCAAATTATTCGGTTTCGTATTCGGGTGATGTTGCAGCAATAAATAAGCGAAAAAAGTGGGCAAGATCGGGAGAGAATGAATCATTCCAATTCCTTTTATCTCTTCGTCTCTTCGTTCTTCATCGATCATTCGTAGGCAGAAATGTGATTCTGTGTGATGATGGTACAAACAAATCAAAATACTACAGGAAAATAATTAGACGGGAGAAAAATTAGAAAATTATAATTAAAAATAGGCATGATACAGGAAAGTTAAAGGGAAGGCAAAATACATAATGGTACAGGAAAACTGAATGGTACAGGAATTTATTTGGGGTTGCTATTGAGGATGGTGGAAGGGGAGGGGGAGACTCCTACCGTAATCCTAGGCGGAGGATGGTAGAAAGGGGGGGGGGAAGAGGGGATCACCACTGGAGTGTAAGGGGAGAGAGGGGAAGGGGCCCACAGAGGTGTGCTTTGTAAATGTATTTTAAAGGAACTGTCCCACGAAAAAAATCGTTGTTGAGTTATTCATTGGGAACAATGTAAAATGGGCTAGACAACAAGATGAGCAAAAATCCCGATTCGAAACTGCTCTCTAGGCCTCCGTACGGCCATTTGAATGTGCGAGATACGGTAAATCTTGTGGGGTAGTTTGTAGTCTAGACTGTCTATCTAAATAACCCCTGGCAATGCCTGCTTGCTCTCGCTCTCCGTGGAATAGGAAGGGAAGAGCTAGGGAAGGGGCCAAGGGGTGTAGATGTAAGAGCGGCGGAGATCAGGCGATGCCACTGGGTATATTTGTGGGAGAGGAGTGCTTGGCTAAACTACAAACTACCCCACAAGATTTACCGTATCCCACACATTCAGATGGCCGTACTGAGGCCTAGAGAGGCGTTTCGAATCGGGATTTTTGCACATCTTGTTGTCTAGACCATACTGCTATGTTTCCAACGACTAACTCAATAACGATTTTTTTCGTGGGACATTTCCTTTAATTTAAAGGGCCCCTCTGAGCACATTGCGATCCATCAAGAGCGTATTTTAGACATTCTTTCAGTTTTGTCCTTTTCATAAAACATATGTCTCCATTCCTTCAATAAACTATGCCTACGAATCAGACCGCTAGCGCGCTACAGTATTCACGGAATGACATTCGTGTTCGCGTGGTCCCTGAAGAGCAAAGTGGGAGACAGTATTGTGTTATTTGGGGAATGATAGATGAGGTTACCAGGGGTGCCTGAAGCTGGAGATGCTTCGAAAGACGAAGAGGGTCGGAGGGTGTGTGGGGAGAGGAGGGAGGTCGAGAGAAGAGCCTCTGCAGATATATCATTTAGCATAAGTACACGTACTGTCACCACAGCCTTCAACATACGTCGGCAGGGTATTCTGACAGTTATTTCAGTTTAGTTTTTCGCGCTTACCAATAAGGTTTCTTTTATAATGTTTTGCCTACCACGTAAGTTTCTGAGAAAAAGAGGGGACTTGGCCCTCATCTCAGTATTGGACACAAGTTTGCTGTTTGCGGTATTCCCGTTCCCTAGTCATTTTACAGTAAAAAGCGGCTTGCGGGCGATAAGGGTTCCCCGAAATATACAATGAAATATGGCATTTTCCCCTGATTCCAAGCTAGCGTCCGACGTTTCATACAATATATTGCGCATGGTTTGAGAGATTCGAGCACATTTTCGGACAAATGGATTTCACCATCGCGAGAATCATCAATTTTTGCATCTAAAAAGTTGTAAATATTTGAATTTCCCCCGCAGGACTCAAGTTTCTAGTGGCTAGAGGCTCTCCATGAACGTCCCAGCCTACGCATCATGTGATCATTTGTACCACCAAAAAGAAACTAACCCGGTGGAAGGGGCGGGAGAGAGGGAAGAGAGTGAATTGAACGAAGAAGGGCTGGGTATGAGAGGAGAAGAATTCTTCGGAGTCTGCAATTGCAAATGGCTTATTTCTAGTTGGATACCGTCCAGACTAGGGCTTGGCGATCGGGATTATAAGATGAGTGGAATTGTTACGGGTGGAAATATTGAAAGTCGACATGCTCCGATCGCCAATCCAATCCCTACTACCGTTAAGCTAGTAAATTGTGGGCCGTGTTTGAAACACTTGAAACAAGGCCATATCTCGGCTGGGAAAGGTCGTACAGAGTTCTGGTTGGAATTTTTGGAATCCTCAGGACGAGATCTATCTGTGTATCAAGTTTGGTAACGATTCCTCAAGTTTAAAGACCTTTAAAACGTAAAAATGTGGCATTGGAGAGGTTCGAAGTGGGATAGCGAGAATTTATCGGGATTTCTAAGATAAAAGCCGTTTTAACCGGTTTAAAGTTGTCTAATCATCACCAAACTTGATACACAAGTAGATCTCGTCCTGAGCATTCCAAATAATCCAACCAGAACTCTGAACGACCTTTCCTAGCCGAGATGTGGCCTTGTTTCAAGTGTTTCAAACACGGCCCACAATTTACTAGCTTGACGGTAAACACCGTAAGGAGTGTATGTGTGTGCTATGAAATTATGAAGAAACTCACTCATCCTCGAGGGATATTTCGTCGAAGGTTGACGAATCGACCGGGATGAGAGGGACTAATGGTTCATCTCGGGTGTACTCGACTCTACAAATACAATGCGTCCCGATTAGAGTTCAAACACACGGGAAAGTCTTCTGACCAGATGACCAGATTTTGGGAAATAAGTCTACCCTCGTAGGTTCTGTCTGTCTGAATGTCTGAATGAACAGAGAGGAAGAATGTCTGTCTGACATTCTTCCTCTCTGTCCTCGTCGCGGGTGGTCGGCTCCCTTCATTCTCTCTCAATCAAGCGCACCCCTTTCAATCTCGGACGAGAAGATGAATCGTTCCCCCTGAAGACTTGGCGCACGGGGGAACTAGCGCCAAACCAGGATCGCGAGGATGCTCAAGATCATGGACACCGCGGGCTGAGTGAGTATTTGACGAAGATTTGAAGTCCCCGACCTCTCCTATCTATCAAGACCCCCTCCTTTGGATACCCCTCCACTGCTAGCCCAGATAAACGGTGTAAA
>LS889635.1:91110-109121 GCA_900490955.1 Micoletzkya japonica | reverse complement strand
CGAGAGGCCCGGTTTGGTCCTACTTGGTCTCTCCTCTTCTCTTTCCTATTCCTCTTATATACCATTACTCCTCTACATAAAAAAGAGTTTGTCAACGAAATCTGCGAGTTCGAGAATAGCTCTGGTTTGGCGAACAGTTCTCACTTCTCTTATCATTTCATCTTATCTCTACCATCAACACATAACATCATCTATTACACCCTCCTCTTACTGCTGTTCCTGTTCAGACTGTTGTAGTTCCTCCCGTTATTCCCGTTGTTCATTCTTCTAAGTATGTAACACGCACAGCTCCGCTCAGTTTGCTTCGAACCAGCCTCCTCTTGTCGCACCTCCTCTCCCTGCATCGCAGAGTATCGTACCTGTTCCTCCTCCTACTAGGTCGTATGCAGCTCCATCCTATGCTCTCTCAACCCCACCCACTCATGTCGCACCTCTTCCCCCCCCTCAACAGCAGAGTATACTGTACCTATCCCTACTACTCAGACTACCGTACCCCCCTCCGGCAACTGCAGCTTCGAACGGTTCACCCACCTTTGCTAAGGTTGCTGCTACCCCTCCAGCGTCACCCTAATGCGACTACACGTGGCTGTTCTCGCGTCAAACAGCAAAATTAGTAAGATGCTGCGGGTAATCTGAGGCTTCGATTCTTTAATACTCGTTCCATAAACAATTCGGCCGTAGTACTTCCGTCTATTTTGAGCAATGATAAGAAAGATCGTTTACTATTGTCATAGTGTTCTGAATGCTTAAAAGCGAACGGGCGCCAAAATGCTTAGGAGACGTTGTTTTCCGTGCGAGAGTTCCTACCGAAAGCAGGGTTATTTTTCAACATCTCGTTCGCTTAACATTTTCACTGTTGTCAGAACACTGTGTGTTGTGTGAAACTTGGCTTAGTAAAACTGTGAAAGATTCGGAGTTAGTGGGAGATCTGCCTTATCATGCAATTCGTAAAGATTGTTGTTCGCGTGGCGCAGGCGTGCCATTCGCAGTTATCTGTGTTATTCTTGTGTTTCTCTCACAGAGCATTCTAAGCGTCATAATAGCGTTTCGCGCATGGGATCCCATCCTGTAGGTGAACCAGTGAACGAAAAATTACGAATTTAAAAACGTATGCTCGCCACTATGAATTCAACAAGTGCTCAAAATTTGGCGTTGATTGGTTTGGCTACTCTTGAGAAAATTAAAAAACCATTCACCTCTACATCGTCTTGGAGCCCTTCCCCTCAGCCAACGCGCACAGAAAAAATATGTATAAAGGATTGAATGTATTGGGAGCAATGTATAGCTCGTAATACACAAATGTATATGCATGAATACATAGGACCCCTCCCAGTACGTTCATTGTATTCTGTGGTATACACCAATGTTGTAAGGGTCTCTTTTAACGCATTCAATGTATTCCATATTATACATATTCTTCTGTGTGCGGCAAGATGAGCATGGTCGACAGGCTCATTCAAGCCGGACGGACAGAGGAGCAGATTAATGTGGGTATACGGTAATGATCACGTTATTCTCGTATCCCTAGGAGGAGAAAAGCAACAAGGCAGAGAGAAATTATAAGAGTACGTTTATGGGATCAGAACAATATGATCACCTAATTAATTGTTGTATATACACCATTGTGATCCAAATAAAGAAAGTATGGTTTAGGCCATAATGTTCGATCCGTTGGACAACATAAGAGGCCTCACGCGGACTAAGGCTCTGGCAGAATACTGTGGAAAGGTCCGCTATTGCATTGGGAAAAGAACACTGCCAGTTTTTAAACAGCAGTTTTTAAGCACATTTAAACAGCTGGGAATGGAGGGAAAACGATGCAAATATAGGATAGTAGGTTTTCGACATTGCTCTTTCAGCTGAAATAAAGAAACCAAGGGGTTAAAAAGTTCTCAGAGGGGCCCTTTAACCGAACGTTATACAAATGTATAAAACCGGTCTCACTCTTGGAGCAAAGTAAATATCCGTTATGGCACTGATATGAATTGTTAGCTCTCAAACGTAAACTGGGTACCCTAGAAGATAGCAAGCATACAAATTTAATGGTGCTTACTATGAAGCTTTTCTATCAAAGTAAAATCATTCTAACTTCACTCTAGATATTTCTCTATCTCAAACGCTGCGCTCTATGTTGAAAAGAATAGAAATAAGACATCTATTCGATCTTAGCTTTAGTGCGCGAGCATATTTTACGGATACACCACAATGTTCCGAAGAACGAGATTGTCAGGAGCGTTAGGACTACGAAAATGAGAAATGCGATGACGTCGATCGAATGGTAAACGAAGATGTTGAGGTCGTTCCCAGCCGGCACGAGATTGTCCAGGTTTCTGAAATAGGGATGTTTCCAAAAAGTACTTTGCAAAGAAAAATTTGAGATTAAAAAAAAGTTCCGTCAGTTGCTTCATTGCTACTTTCAACGAGAGCGCGGAGAGATTTTTTCATCTATGATTACTGTGGATGCAAACTCTCAGATCACAGGTCTCGCGGAAACGATAAGAAAGCATGATAATAGTTGCTCGATTTCCATTGTAGATATACTGGAAGAAAACGGAACGCATAATTCTGTTTTACTAGTTGCGCTGTTTAGCAGATTTTTCGCAATTTGAAGCAACACCATTCCGCTCTAGAATAACATATGGACGAGTGCTAAACTCTTCGAGATCACCGCCACCAAGGCGTTCACATAGGAGGCATTAGGATTGGTTAGTATTACTCTAGAGGCACGGGAATCAGCATTACGCTCGGAACGATTATATCTTCCCTTCTTTCTCTACTATAGTAAACATTACTTGTATTCGGCCAGAAACTCCGTCCATCGTACAAGCAAGTGTTCTGGTCGCACGGGTTGTTTCCGTATCATGTCCTGCAGGCGACGTGCACTCTCCATAAGCCTGAGAAGCAACTTTCCCGGATAGTGTGCAAGACGAATATAAAAGATAGCACGATCGAAAAAGGAAAGGAGCGAGTATGAATAGAGATGAAGAGCATGTAAAAATGTTCGTTTTTTTCACACTCCTTTCCCTGTTCGTGAGAAGCTTCATGCTTAGTTTAATGTGCTGTGTTTAAAAAGTGTTAGAAAATAGGGAAATGTAAAAGAAATGTGATTGAGCCAAAATATTCCGTTAGTTGCATCATTCCTAATACTTCCCACGAGGGAGCGGAGCGGGGTAAGAAGCGAGTCCAGACGAATTAGGAATGAGCTTAGTGACGGAATTTTATCGTCAATAATAGTTTATGCTCACGATTGGTCGTCGATCATCCTTCGGATGGCGGCAGCAACGTTCTCCTGAGTGATGTCCGTGCGTCGTAGGTTGATGCCCACCCCTAGCTTTTCCACGAGGTGGGCCGTTCTAAAGATTACATCGTATGCACGGTGTTCTGAATGTTCGGAGAGCGAGCGAGGTTTACCTGATTATACAAAAGCTACTGTCTACCACACCACCTTTAGTTTAGTCGAGAGTTATTTTTGTACGAAAATTGGCAGTCTTTTTGTCTTCATTCTCAGCTGCTGCCAGTTCGCGATAGATTTTAGCCGTATCGTATTCAAACGTCGGTCGCACGCTCGCTCTCCGAACAATTTGCATTTCTTCAGAACATAGTGTACACGAGGATGTGCTTTACGATCTTGGCGAACGATAATCGTAAAGTTCTGCCTTACTTTTTTACGGGATCGGACGGAATTTTTACGGAACGGGAATTTTCACGGGATTTTTAAGGGAGTACTTTTTACAGGATCAAGGCCACATTCGATACCGTAGTAAATGTAGTTCACAAAACCAACAACTGTTCGTAAAACCGCAACCAAACCGCATTATAATAATGTTTGTGTACCTGAACTGATCGGCGAACAGTCCAGTGGCAATTAGTGGAACGCCCGCATGAAGGGCGTCCTGAAAATAAACTGTTAAAACCCCTAATACTCTATTTATATCTAAAGCGGAAAAGGGAAACAGTTTACTTCGAAGACCTCAGGTTACCTGGAAACTGTTATATCCGCCATGCGTAATCAATACGAGTGCCTTTGAGTGTTCTGCAAAGAAAGAGGCTTGGGAAGCACAAAAACGTATACAGCCCAAGAACAGAGATACACCTGTTATACGTTAATGTACGTTGAGCTCTTTCAATTTTTAACCGGCAAATATAGTGGATCCGTCGGAAAATCATTCCGAATATAAGGCGAAAGAGTGTGCAAAAGTGAGGGAATTAGACTCATTTTGGAATCAAAGTAACGGACGGAACGGTTTATTCCACTATAATTGCAACCACAGAACATAATAATAAAATAAAAGCTTACGCAGTAGGTCTCGTTGTGGCAACCAGCTGGACGCGTAGACGTTACGTGGAAGGCGTTCCTGAATCTCTTCAGGCTTTTCGTACCTGAATCAGGGAAGCGATTTACCGAGAACCCTTTTAGAAGTACGATAAAAATACGCTCGATCGAATTGTGTAGCAAAAATAATCTTACCGAATAAAGAATTCGATATCCGGAAACTGCGCAAAGGCCTTGAAATACGCGTCCTTCCACCTAAATGTGACGTTTAGTGAAGCGCTTTACTTAGAGTTGTCTATACCGTAAGTAATATAAGAATGATATACCCTCACAATAAGCGCTAGTTGCTTGAAATTGTGCAATCGCTTACTCGTACGGCATGTGCTTCATGGAGATTATGGACCCGAAAGTGAACACGATATGCCCCTTCCCTCTATCGACGCGGTGGGCGAATTGCTGAAAATAAATTGTGAAACGTCATATAAATAAAACCATCAAAATTAGTTGAACGATCTTGAAAGATGAAAGATACAAAAGATGATCAATTTGCTATTACAAGTTGGAAAAAGTAATCTCATGTATGATTGATGGAAATGTTCTCCGCCGCTGTCATTTCTACTTATGAGAGCAAAGGAGTATGAAGAGATTGCAGACAATGATTTTACGTTTTCATCAGGAACATTTTCATCAGTAATATATTGTTTCTCCTACCCCGGTGAGATTCTTCGCATCCTCCACCGTCATTCCGAGTCCCCCGATGTTGATAACTTTGGCAAGACTCGGGCGCGGGAAGTCGTACAGGTCATTCGAGTTGACCATTACGAGGGGTGTCTGGAGAGAACGTGTTATTATATTTATAACTTCAATAAATATCTATGCAGCGTGTAAGTATGCTTTAGACTTCAATGAGAAATGCAGACAATTTGTATTTGAATAAACTGTACTACCTTTCGCGAGAGGTCAGTGAGATCGGGGAAATCCTCTCCGAACTCGCGACGAAACACCTCCGTTTCGCCGTCCGCAGCTATTCTGAGGCGATTATTCAATTTTTAAAGATATTTCTTTTTTTATTCTTTCGCAACATACGGAAAATAGCAGAAAAAGTGAAATAACTCAGCAAGTACTAGAATGAATCGCTTAATGAGATTTGCAAACACTAGGCCTACCGTTTGACTAGAATCTGGAAGAGCAGATGTCCGGTAAACGATTTGACCCGTTGCACAAAGGAGAGCCGGTCCCCAGCGTCCATGAGCAATGCTAAACATTTCACTAATTTTATTGAACAATAACTTCGGCCAGTTCTGACTTCCTTTTTTAACTCACTCTCCTTAAAACTCCTTAAAACTCCTTCTTATGTTGTCTGCTCTACCACTTCGCACTCTCGTCCGAAATAGGAATGAGTGCAACCTACGGAACATTTTTTCAGCGATATGCACAGCTATTAATTAAAGTTCTCGGTCTCCTATAAGCAAGTAAAGATGCGTAGTTTGTAGGCATGAGCTTGGCAAATAATAAATAAGATAAGATAAATTTAGAAATTAAAGGAAAACTGACGCGCCACGTAGGAGGGCGGTGTGGGCACGCCCATTGCCGTGGCAATGATCTCAAACAGCGACCCACTGCTAACCCAGATCCACGTCGGAATGCCTGCCAGTAATACGAATTACGGCCTGAATAATGATTAACGTCAGCCAAAACTACCTGAAACTTTCAATATCACCATGGAAAACTGATTCATCATAATGTAATAACTTTAAAAAATTAAAGGTATAAAAATCACCGGCTTTGTGAATGACGCCCATCGGGCAAAAGTTGTACATGTGCGCGAAGGCAAGGTCGTACTTTGCGGATTCAATCTCCGCAATAAGCTCCCTGTTCTGGACCAGCACTGAATGAGATCATTTACCTATTATGCTGCAACAATTATGAGATTTTTACATAACGAGAAGGCTTGAAGGGTACATATTACGCTTAATTTTAGAAAGAGATAAAGTGGGACATAGCTATTTCATCAAATCTGTCATTTCATCAGCTCCAATTGTATGTTAGTCAAGGTTGATGAAATTACTGATTTGATGAAATGATGGTTTCCCGATAAACTGACTTTCGCAAGCCTTGTACATGTGCTTCATGTTTGCCATGAGCTTGCGCTCGCCCTCGTCCCAGAATGGTGGATCCTAAAAAACACTTATCTTCGCATTTCTTTCAATCATAACATTTTCTTTTCATTTGTCCCTTCCTCGATTGCTTGAGCAGCGTAGAAAGCGAACACGAAAAAAGCAACGTTGCAGTCCCAGATTTTTTTCTTGATATACTGACTAGGGGAAATCGTGAAAACTTACATAAAAAGCATGTCGACTTTGTAGTCTCTCCAGCTCTTCACCACCGATTCCGAAAGTCGCGTTGACCGAAACCACTAAATTGCTCCTTTATTGTTGACGAAAAAGCTCCGTCAGTATTCTCATTCGTATTTTGTCTGCACTCTCTTCATGGCGCTCCGCTCTCTAGCCGGAATTAGGAATTGGACAACTCACGGAACACTTTCCTCGACCAAACGTTTATCCTCAAAGCGTCTAGGTATTTTAACTTTTTTTAATTCCGCACTACAGTCTGTAGTGTACGAGAAAAAAACATAAGAGAAAAGGAGGAGTGCGACTATCGAATGAGATATGGTGGAATAAACCGATCCGTCAGTTTCTTCCGTTCCAAAATGAGACTAATTCTCTCACTTTTGCACACTCTCGCGCCTTATATTCGGAATGATGTTTCGATGGATCTTTTTGATTCACTATAATGCGATCAGGCGCGCGCCGAGAGAGCGGAGAAGAATGAAGAGAACGAGATATGGAGAGAATGTTAGTGTATTCGATAGTCGCACTCGTGTGAGCATGCCTCGGTAGCTGGAGTCCGCGTATTTCGACGGGCCGGTGTACGCGCGATTGAAGATGTGCATGCTGTACAGGGTGACGTCGTGGCCCGCCCGCGACAACTCGTCGCCAATACGCTTGTAGAACAGCGCCTGCGGTAGGGATTGGGGCTGGCCGAACGGGTACGAACGTAGGTAATACAAATATTATTGACGCAAAAAGTTCCGTCGGTAAACTCATTCCTACTTTGTCTGGACTCGCTTCATGCCGCTCTACTCTATCGTCGCACAGCATTCCAAGTGTCATAATTTCGAATAGCAGTTTTCGCGCAAAGGATCCGATCCTGTAGACGAACCAGTGAACGAAAAATTATGAATTTAAAAACTTAAGCTCGCCCCTATGAATTCAAGAAGTTCTGAAAATTTGGTGTTGTTTAGTTTATCCACTCTTGAGAAAATTCAAAAATAGTGGTCATTTCGCTATTAGGCACATTCTTCACCGGGCGGAATGCTGTGGTTGGAATGTAGGAATGAGACGACTGATGGAGCATTTTCCCCAACCTACGCATTTCAGTGATCCCATTACCGGTCATTCGTCGGATTCCGTTGAGATAGTGGAACAAACCGATCCATCAGCTTCTTCCGTTCCAAAATGAGTCTAACTCGCTCACTTTTGCACAATCTCTCGCTTTGTATTTGGAATGCATTTCCCGACGGGGATCTTCTTAATCCACTATGTTATTGACGAAAAAGTTCCGTCAGTAAACGAATGCCTCCTTTGCCTGGACTCCTCTCTTCATACCGCGTCGCTCTCTCGTCGGAAGTAGGAATGAGACGACGGGCGGAACGTTTTTCTCAACCATAGCCCACCTGACTCGGCATGTCGGGTGCGAAGATCGCAATCTTATACGAGCGGCAGACCGCGGCCAGTATCAGGACAACGCCCAGCCAAAGCCGCATCTCTTCCGACCCGCCGATTTGCCCCTTCGTTGGAAATTGGAAATTGGAAATTGGAAATTGGAAAAATACAATTGGAAATAATTAGAGCAGTCCATTCGGCTGTCTTTATGATGCATGGTGTTTCATCCATCATTCGTAACCGCGACTCGCCTCTTCACCAGAAGCAGTGAAACGTAGTGGTCAAAAAGACTGCCGAATGCAATGCTCTAGAAATGATATGGGAAGAACCTAAAACGGAGCGATTGTAGAGAATGCAATGGGAATGCAATGAAGAAAGGACCCAGGAAACTCGGAAATCATGATGGCAAAACAATAAATAGTGGGTTTTAGCTCCAGGGAGGAGGGACCTTGGCTGTACGATGTTTGCTCATGCTTTGCACGTATGTGATCGGTTGATAAGGAATGACGGGGAAGGGGACATGGGAGGAACGAGAGGGGAGGAAGGGCTGAGTAGGCAAACACGGCACAAAGATCATGCGTGTAGTGAGAAAGTATAGTAAACGTTAGAAACGACTTCATGGAATCTTCCTACATTTTAAAAAATGGGATGCGTACTACGTACCAGAAAGCAAGAGAATGATGAGAATGGCGTGTGTTTTCCAGCGTCTGCGATGTATTTATAAGCGTCCGGAAAATTGCGAAAGTGTCTTCCTGGGCGTGTCTATACTAAAGTCTACGCGGGTCTTATCGTCATGATGAACGTGATGAAACATGATGAAATTTTCCGCGTCCTGGCTCTACATTTTCTACAAAAACGCAGTAGAACACCCTGTTTCATGCATTATCTCACGTTAATTGAGCAAGAGACGGATCGGATTATGCAACGTTATGTAGGCTGTTATTGGCACGGGGTGCAGCGGAATGTTGCGCCAATTGCACACTGTCACAAATGGTTAAATTGAATACTTCAAGTTCACATTTTATGATGAATTAATTCAAGTATTGCTAGCTTGAATTCACAAGCTTACTCAATTTATTTGCCTTAAATTCAGTTATAGAATGACGAGTCAGTCCTCCTATCATTTCTCTCATTCCACGTCTCTTTGCTGGTCGCGGGTGGTCGGCTCTCCTCAACAATGTCTACATCCAGCTCTAATGTTAACAAAGGAACGGCAAAAGCACCCCCGCGAAAAGGTTGCATACTACTGCGGTTCCCTACTCGTCAATTATCTTGGAGTCTGTGCAAAGAAATGGAAAAAACGCGCAAATAAGGACTTTTTTTGTTTTTTTTTCAATTATTTTTTGCAGTTCGCCACAAGCGCAAGATAGGCGAGCTGTATGAAGATTACGACCTGAGGGTCAGTCCTCATTATTCTTTAATTGTTTTTCTTTTAAATATTTTTAGAGTCTGCGAAATGCTGTAAGAACCGAAGCTAGAGTGTCATGAGCCCGTTGACTCAATTTAAAGGGACATGGAAGCGAGAAATTTTGTGAAACCAAACATGGCCATACTTCTAGAATATGTTTCTGAGACGATAAGAAAAATAATAGCGTTTGAAAAATATTTTTAAAAAATTTCTGGAGCGAGAAATATTTATTTGTTCCTCGATGCCATTTGCCTCGTTACTATGCGCTAAACGCAGTAAGACTGCGCCTTGGCTGGGAAACGATTTTTAGGATATCTCGCGAAGTAGACATTTTTGTGCACTCTGGTTTTGATTTCTATATTATTTAGGCGATAAACTTTCATATGAAAGCCAATCTTTTTTGGCTTCCATGTCCCTTTAAGAAGCTAAGGAATCCCACAACCCACACTTGTTGCGCCATACTTGGCGACTGTCACGAGATAGAGCATCTCGAACGTACAACATTTCTATTCTGAACTTTTTACCCAAGCGCCCTCCCCCCTGAGGGGCTCTCCCTCCATCTGAGTGAATAGCCTCTCAGGGGGGGGGCGTTTAGTGAAAAGTTCAAAATAGAAATGTTATACATTGCGCGATACTCTGTCACGTGACAGTCGCCAAATATGGTGTCCAAAAGTGTGGGTTGTGGTATCCTTTAAGAAAATTCAAAATACAATGGATTCACGGTTTCAGGCCCGTGATATCGTAATGAACCTGGCACGAGCGTGTGGAAAGGAGAAGGGTACGTTAGAGAAGAGCACTTTTTAAATATCTGCTCAACATCAAAACACGAAAACGAACGAAAACGAACGAAAACGAACGAAAACGAAAATGAATCATGTATTGCAAGCATAGCCCAAAACCGGAGAGGTAAATACCAGCTCGTGGTCGTAAAATATGACAAATGCGTAATTTGAGTTCCGGATCGTCGGTGGAGCACGTGAATCGTGTTGTTGCCCAGTTTGCGTCGCTCCATTCACAATGTTCTGACGACAGTGCAAATGTTAAGCGAACGAGATGACCGAAAAATAACTCCGATTTCGGTGAGAACTCTCGCACGGAAACCATTGTACCCCAAAACATCTTTGCTCGTTCGCTTAATATTTGGAGCATTGTGCATTCGTGCCTTTCATTCTTCACCGGACTCATTCGTGCCCCCTCGATTCGTGTTGTCCTCACAACACGAACCGGTTCCCCCTGCGTGTTCCTCCATTCGTTCCTCTCCTTTCCTGTCCTTTCGTCATCCCTTTCACTCCTCTCCAAAAGCAGAGGCCCAATAATGGCCGATTCGTGTCGTTGTTCCAAGTCCCGAACAAATGAACCATTCGTGCTTTCTGCTCTTTCCCCACGACCTCATTAGATTATCACAACACGAATGACGGCACGAAAACACGACACGACGATTCACGTGCCCTAATCGTCGGTCGAACTCTCTGCTCTTGCACACGGACAGTCATCGCCGTGAGGAATATCTCTCCATTTAGGCCTAGTGAATGTATTCCACCAACGGGCTGGGCAATTATTCACTACAGAGCTGTGCATGAGCGTTCCCCTGATGCCTATGCTCCACGCATTATTCTTAAGCGCGACGCGCCTCTTCGCCCAAAGCTGTGAAACATGTTGATCAAAAGCGCTCGCATGCACACATCTCTATAGTTCGCCAGGTGCATTTCCGATAGATAGATAGATATTTATGCATTTGCATAGAAACGCGAGATAAAAAACAGAAGAAAAAAGAGTGACGAGTAATCATGGGAAGAGTAATTCATTCATTCATTTATCCACACTGCTATCTAAGGACATATTAATAACCAGACAGGGCATATTATTCATTCATTATTTATCATATCACAAATTCATGTGATGATCAAGGGCATGGTTCCATTCTTCGGGCGATAATAAGGGATATATATACATATATTTAATATATATATATATATATATATATATATATATATATATATATATATATATATATATATATATAAATATTTAATCACGTGCAGATTTGCTCGAGCGCCGCAGCACCGACTCGACGGGGTCGCGGAGGACGGAAGTGAAGGAGAAGAGGGACGATGATCCTACGGCCGAGCACTTCCACAACCAATACGTGAGGGCCATCGGATTTGGAGGCCAAACCTTTTAGTTGCACTATGAGACCGAGAGTGTGGTGAGGAGCATGAAGGAATTAAGAGAGCCAGACGATAGGTACGCTAATCTCGCCCAAAAGGATCTACTGGCGCCCGCGGATCGATGCCACCGACACAGTGTTCTGGCAACAGTGAAAATGTTAAGCGAACGAGATGCCGAAAAATAACCCTGATTTCGGTAGGAACTCTCGCACGGAAAACACCGTATCCTAAGCATTCGCTTAACATTTAGAACACTGTGCCGACCGCCGACGATTTTCGTCGATTACGCTTCACTGTCAACAGTGTCGGCGTACTCCTTCCTCACAAGAACGATGTGAAACATAACCCCAGAAAACGAAACGGCTTTATTAGATTAAATGGTATCGATTCGCGAGCTCCAGTGAGGGCTGTCAAGAAATTTACGGGACAGGATAACGAGGAAACCCCGCAATTACGATGCAATACAGAGCAATCTCGTGCGGAATTCTATTCAGTATTTACTGTTATTAACTTATTCTAGCAATGATATTTTTTTCAAAAATTTATGCCCACAAATCTGTAAAAGTAATAAAACAATGATAATTCTAAGAAAGGTGTTATTCTTAGAGGCTTAAAATCGGTTACTTTTCGACGATCTGTTTCGTTGTTTTTGGTGGCCAGAAGCGTCGCGGTTATGAATAATGCGTGAAACATAGGGCATCAAAAGGAACCGATTTTAAACCTCTAGTTATTCAGCAATTCTTATGTATCTAGGTGGAGGTAGAGTCGCCGAATGCCGACACGCCTGAAGTGGAGAGTGCGCGGCTGGAGGAGATGGAAGACGACAAGAAGATCATAGACCAGTCCCGGTTCTCCGTTAACAGCATGAGCGTACTGGTGGGTAGTGCTCCACACAGCATTCCAATAGCGAAAATAGCGGTTTCCGCGCATAGCATTTGATCCTACAGGCGAATGTGATAACCAAAAATAATGAATTTAAAAGGTTCTAAGTTCGTTACTATGATTTCTAAAAGCTCTGAAATTTTGGAGTATTTTTGTTCGGCCATTCTTGAGAATATTCAAAAATAGTGGTCAATTCGCTATTATACACATTCTTCGCTCGGGCGGAATACTGTGTCCAGCTTTATCCCGTTATCAGGACTATCCGTGAATTGGGGTCCAAAGGAGGGGCTTTGATGTATACATCTATAGATATTGCGAGAGGACTTAGCTAGTTTTTTGTGCATATTACAATATGCACTATATGTAAGACCGCACTACGGGCAGTAAGACTATAAAAATAATTAAAAATATAAATAAGAACTTGTGAACGTCATATAAGTTTATTGAGAGGTGACCATTTCATCAAAACGGGCATTTCATCAGCGCGTCGATCTACATAAACGTAGTGTCGACGAAAGGAACGCTTTGATGAGACGATCGCGGCCCGGGTTTGATTGGGTGTTCAGTAGAGTTGTGCATGAGCATAGATTTATTGCAATTTTTCAAAGAAAAACGCTGAGTTACTAGAAAAAATAAAAGAGAACGAAAACATTGAAAACATAGGATACAAGAGAATTATTATGAATTGAAATGACCTAAGTAGTGGAATGGAACTAGCATGTAATCTTGCTAAGTTAAAGAAAAAATTGAGAGTTCGTTTTGATGCCCATGCCTCACACTTTCATAACCGCGACGCGTCTCGTCACCAAAAACAACAATGAAACATATTGACTATAGAGAATGTGATTCGTGTCTTTTTGATGATGATGTTTCATTCCATCCTTGGAATAACGAGCAATAGGCGGCTTATCAACTGATCGTGAAACATAATCATCAAAAAGACACACGAATCACATGCTCTAATATTGAGCAAAAGAACTCGCATGCTGCTCATCTCTCGTGGTCAGTAGGGCACTCCATTCGAGTCTTTTTCACCAATACGTTTGGCTGCTTTTGATGACGCGTCGCGGTTATGAATGTTGTATGAAGCATATGCATCAAAAAGACCCGAATGTAACGCTCTAGTCGTCAGATTGCCATACTCATCGCTAACCTCTACCGCCTGTCCAACTTCCACTTGGCGGCGCAGATGTATGCCGTATACGGAAGTGAGCTTATGGTTGAGAAAAATGTTCCGTCAGTCGCCTAATTCCTACTTCCGACGGGAGAGAGCTGAGCGGCATGAAGAGAGTGCAGACAAAGTAGGAATGAGTTTACTGACGGAACATTTTCGTCAATAATATTATTGACGAAACTGTTGCAAATTTAGTTCTTGTGAGTTAAAAAACGCGTTTGCCAATCAAAGATTATCCAGAGTGTCAGGCAAGTCAGTATGCAACTTCTCCATAAATCTGTATTCGTAATATTAGGTTTTCCAGAAAGTAATCCAAGAATTTTTTTGGGAATTTTTTCTCTCGCTCGTTTCAAAAAATCTCACAAGTCTTATACTCGTACTACCTACACCTACGGTCCTTAAACTTTATTATTACTCCAGACTTGGACTGGTGGAGCTACCTACGTCACAGTGTTCTGACAACAGTCAAAATGTTAAGCGAACGAGATGCCGAAAAATAACCCCCTGGTTTCGGTAGGAACTCTCGCACGGAAAACACCGTATCCTAAGCATTTTGGCTCGTTCGCTTAACATTTAGAACACTGTGACGTTTATAATATGGTCGTAAGAATAAACTCATAAAATCTATCTACTCCCTTTGGTTCGCGCTATTTTCACTGAATGTTGATGGCCAATATTTATTATATCCTCAACGCATAGAGCAAGAACATCCCTATGTATGGGGTCCTAAACGTAAGCGTCCTAAAAAATTTATTTTTAAATATTTATTTTTCCCTGAGATAACACCGAGAAAAATATTTGCTCTTTTTCGCCCCTGGACATATAATGTGCCCCACGGAGCACCTAATGTGCCCAATCGAGCACATTATGCTCCATGGGGTACATATATGTCCAAGGGCGAAAACGAGTACATCAAGGTGCCAAATAGAGCACATATTTTTCTGTGTGAAGAAACAAGAGAGAGTAGCAGAGTTGCAAATATCACTCTACTTTTGGCAGGGAGTGAGCCCTCCCGAAGTACTTTCAAGCTAAATAAAAACATGGATTTGTCTTCAATCTCTACCATACTAACATTTTTAGAATCGTTACTACACATGTTCTCTGGTAAGTGGTGTTTGGTCTCAATCACTCCACCCCTTACAGTGGAATGACACGAGAAAATTACCCTTGAAAAAATCTAGATAGTGTTCGTGACTTAGAACCCCTCTCCAGAAGGATATCGCACTGTGAGGTTCCAGCAACTATGCCATTGAGTAACACAAGGACATGTACATTATCATCATTTGGGGGGATAGATGATGATGCCTTGAAGAAAAGATAAATAAAATGCTAGAAAGAAAAATTTCTTGGATTATTTTCTGGAAAACCTAAAATCAGTAAAATAGTATTGATTGATATATATATAATAATAGCAATACAAATAAGTAATGCCCGCCGGCTACAGTCTCCTACTTCATCCTCGTGGCCCTTGCGCTTGTCTTCGTCGCCATGCCACTGGCGTTCCTCGAGCTCGCCCTCGGACAGGCGAGTCTAGCCTGATGATCTTTGATCGCTGTGCTTTGTACTTTGATCTTTAATCTTTTTGTTTATGGCCATCGGTCCATTTACAGTACACCTCCCTGCTGCCGCCCAAGTTCTTCCAGCTCCTGTCGCCCGCGGCATCAGGTATTACAAGCGCCATGGAGTTTGACATACTTGTAGCATGTTTCAAATCCTTGTATAAATCGTAGACATTCATTATTTGCATCAAAGCCATCATATTTCTCTAAAGAGGTCCGAGACAACCGATAAATGGCTTTTTTTCTCAAAGGAGAGGAGAGCGTCATAGGTAGGAATCGTGAAAACTCGGAACAGAAATATGTCGAACTTTTCGGCGCTTGTAACACGCTAGAAAAAAGGCTGGATTGGAGAGTTTAATTTAATTTAGCTAATTTAAGTTATCTCATTTTTTATTACATTTCATTTAATTAATGGATGATAAACGATGATTTTCATCTTTTGTGAGCCATTATAGATATGTATTCAATTTCATCAATGTAGTATCTCTGCCAAAATTTTATTAGCATGGAAGTCCTTCTTCGCTTCTAGGGGATGTAACTATTATGCACAGCGTGAAATGTGCCCGCTAGGGGCTGAAAATCCAAGCACTTTTTTAAAGTTTTAAAGATTAAACTTTTTAAAAATTAAAATCGCATTATCAGAACGAGAGATTGAAGCATAACATGAGGGAGTGAAGAGAGTCAGACGATAAATATACAAATCGCGCGCTTGGTTTTGCAAACCCTAGTGCCCGGCGACTCGGCGACTCTGGCAACTATTTATAATTCCCCAGCCGGTTGGGGAAATTTGGCCGAAGACGATCGGTACATTCGTTGGCCCCGGCTGCAGGCATCGGCTTCCTCTCGCTGCTCGTCCGCTACTTCGTGCTGTTCAACACGCACCTGGACGTCCGTCCCTTCCTCCTGCTCGTCTTCGGCCTCGCCAACGACCTGTCCTGCCCCGCCTTTCGCAATCCTCGTAAATTTATTTATTTTTCATTATAAATTCTCTATTCTATTAATATATTCTGTTCTATTAAAGGGACATGGAAGTGATTTTCAAGTGAAGCTTATATGAATGATTTCGTCGTAATTAGTATAAAACCAAAAGGAAAAATAATAAAAATTAATAGTATTCGAGAAATGATTTTTTGAAATTTCGCCCAACGACGATGCTACTGTGTTTAGCGAAAGGAATTAAGCCAAAAGCGACATTCTTCTCAACGACGCAAGCCCGGAACGAAAAAATAAAACATGCGATTTTCGAAGTTTTTCTTCAATTTTTTTGCTGTCACTATATTTTTTTCTCACATTTTGAAACCTTAGAAGAATTTTCATCGAATTTTAAAACTTTTAGTTAGAGGTTGCTTCCTCCCTTTAATTACTAAGCAGCTTTTTCTTTATACGCACAATGTCCTGACGACAGTGCAAGTGCATGTTAAGCGAACGAGATGGCGAAAATTAACCCTGATTTCGGTAGGAACGCTCGCACGGAAAAACATTGTACCCCCAAACGGTTTGGCTCGTTCGCTTAACGTTTAGAACATTGTATACCGCCCACCCTCATTTTTTAAATATATGTATTCCAAAGATTGAAACATATTCGACAGCTGAGCATTTTCCCCAACTACAATGTATGCCAAAGATCTAGTGGAAATGTTATTCTTTGCACCTAAAATCGAGACAAAAACTAGCTCGAGATGGATTGATTCTAGGGAAACCGCCTAGGGAGATCTAGGGAAAAAAGGAAATTTTCTACTGAAAATTCATCTTCTTTTTTCCATAGTCAGCCCTATTCGTTATTTTAATGGCTAATGTAAAAAATAAATGTGTAAACGAAATTTATTCGTCTTTTTATGCTTTCCTCATTCTAGTGTGCATTGACCCCGAATTCCCGGTCTGCAAGGGAGTGCCGGATGATGATGGACGTTGCCGGCCTCTCCACTATCAGGATCCAATGGTGAGCTCCCGGGCCAGACCATTTCGCAGTGTTAACGAAAAAGTTTGAGAACTGGCAAAGCGTGTTTTCAGCTGTAATAATAAATATCTATCTCGGTTGATTTGGTTCAAAATTAGACAACTTGCTGCGGAGACAAAAAAAGTGCGTTATTGACGGGAAAAAAGTGGTTCCTACTTCCGACGAGACAAAGTAGGAACAAGTTTAGTGACGGAACCTTTTCCTGAAGTAATGGTACTACCCGTTCAGCCGTCCTACCAGTGGACCGTCGCTGCCATAAAACAGACCATGGAACTGACGGTGACTCCGATGGAAATACTGCTGTAAGCGTGGGACGAGACCTGCCGTAGATTGATAGTTTATGGACATGCGCACGGCAACTATGATGATGAAAATATGTATAGTGGAATAAAAACATTCGTCAGTTTATCATTCTGAATATCAGGCAAGGTAGTGTGCAAAAGTCAGAGAATTAGACTTATTTTAGAATGAAAGCAACGGACGGATCGGTTTATTCTACTATAATCGAAATATCGCCACACGCATTCACCACTCAAAAGCATACCTGTAATAGAGAAAAAAGGAAGATATAATCGGTCCAGGGATCCCCCGATGCCAGGCCCTCTAGATAAAACACGGAAGTATTTATGCGCGGAACGATTTATTCTTCCCAGGAATTTCGCGAAACTGTTGAAGCGGCTACAGCGGTCTCTTGTTGTAATTTCGTGTCATTTCCTGTTTTCTTTTTTTTCAATTTGAGTATTTCTCCATAATATCACACTCATGAACGAAACATAACGCATTTGATGCATTATTTTGTCTGATCACAGCTCGGTTTTCAGATGCAAGATCATGAACTCAATAATGAGCAAAAACTGAAAAAGAA
>LS889635.1:72627-86193 GCA_900490955.1 Micoletzkya japonica | reverse complement strand
TCGATAAGATGAACATAAGCGCCGGCATTTTTTGGCTATATTGTGAGAGTCACACGAAATGACGTAGGTATTATTGGCGGAAAAAGGTTCCGTCCGTAAACGCGACGCCTGACGGAACATTTTCTTTTTGGGCTTTCCAGAATTTGCTGATAGGCTTATCTTCTATTTCAGGCGAGCTACATCACCGTGTTTTCGATTTCGCAGAAAGCTATTGTTACAGTACTATTGTAACAATAGCTTTCTGCTTGAGAATCATTTTCATGGGATAATTATTATTATTATAGATTTTGTAAAAGAAAAACTTGCCAAAAGAGTCATACTGTGTGCTAACAAACGCTTATTTACCAGAATACTTGGTTCAGTTCTCCCGAAGTTTAGAATCAATGTTGGAGGGTCCCACAGCCCACTTTTACACAGCCCACTTTTAAATAGTAGTCACTCTTTACGTCATGATATGGATCAGAGCACCGTGATTTTGAAAAACAGACATTCCCAATATCTGCTTTTGCGCTTGAGCTTCTTATTTATATCAACCATCCTTCGAACGAGGGACAGCGCAAAGTGAGGAAAGCGCAGAGAGTGAAACAATCTGTTCTGAGCCCCAATTAGCATACATACGTGTCTTTCGCCATCCTTTAACGATTGTCTGTATTTTTTATTATACCTGTATCGGAATTTTCAAAGTAACATTATTAAAAAAATCGGAATTCTCCTTCAGAAATTTCGCTCAGTGTACTAACAATAAATCATTTGCAGAAGAGCCGTGCTCCCAATCTCAAAGGTTACGAAGAACTGTTCAAAATTGAAATTTACGTTTATGCAGCAATTACGGTAATAACTTTTTTTCTTTTTGTTTTCATTCTTCTTTTTCACGTTTCTTAGAAGAGCCTGAATAGTTGCAAAAGTATATTTCCATCCACCCCCTCAATATCTACCGTATAGTAGAGAAAAAGGAAGGATATTATTATATTGGAAGAAAAGGAACGTTGAGAAATCTTTGCAGCGCACTCCGCTAAATACAGTGAAACTGTCTTGGCAAAATTCCAGCTTAGGCTAAAAGCCGGCTCCGGCTGAAGTTTTGCGGTGGTAGTTTTGTCCTTTTCCTCCAATAATGCAATCGTTCCGGGCGTATCTCCGATTCCGAGCCCTCTTGCGTAATACTATCCAATTCTAACACGCACTATGTGAAAGTCTTGATGGTGTTGATCTCAAAATGCATTCACTCTCATCGATGTCTTATTTTAGACCTGAATGGTGTATACTCAAAGTGCGGGAAAACTGCTGCTAAACAGCGCAAATCGTAAAGCAGAAGTATAGTAGAGAAAAAGGGAAGATATAATTGTTCCGGTTGTAGCGCTGATTCCGGTGCCTTTCAAAGCGACCTAATCAACGTCTAGTGTGTATCATCGGAATCACGAAATATACGTTTCGCTTTTCACGACTATATGCTTTCCGTTTTCCTCGACTAGTGTTCCTCGAGTTTTTGGCATCATTAGATGGTTTTTGGCTTTACCAGTGCCCTGCGTCACAATGTTCAAGACCCTTGGAAAGCGAAAATAACAAGGGCATCATCTTTTCAGAGTTCTAGGAAGCTCTACGTGGTTGATAAAAGTTAGCTTTCGTGTCTATCACCATGCCCTTCCCCCTCTCCTTCATTACAATGTATTCGTGGTGCGCGGCACACCGATCTACCGCATTAGGAAATGACAGAATGATTTTTCGCTTTCCAAAGCCTTTGGACCAAAGGTTTTGGCATTGGGGCAGAATACCGTGAAAAGTCTCACAGTTTCTCTAAGGCATTCCAATTGTTCTCGCTGGGCGACGGTACCTGGCACTTTATCGGCACGTTTATGGAGTTTCGCAAGTTCAGCCCATTCAAGTGAGCGTTTTTCGGAAACCACCATTTCGTCAAGTCGGTCATTTCATCAACCTTCACCTACTTACGATTAGTGTTGATGAAGCGACCGATTTGATGAAATGATGGCTTACCGTATTTGTTCGGGTTCCAAACACGGTGTTCTGACAACACTGAAAATGTTAAGCGAACGAGACGAAGAAAAATAGTCCTGATTTCGGTAGGAACTCTCGCACGGAAAACACCGTATGCTAAGCATTTCGGCTCGTTCGCTTAACATTTAGAACATTGTGCAAAGGAGGGGTTGCTTGATATATGATGGGAGAGGTCGGAGACTTCGAATCTTCTTCAAAACAACTCGCTCATTGTCAGTCCGAGGTGATAGATATTTATGCAGTTTCATAGAACCGCGGGTAATGAGAACAAAATGAAAGAGAATAAAGTGACACAGGAAAAAACAATGCGATGAATTATTGAGCGTGCACAGGTAGCCTAGACAAATTAAAGGCTGCCGAGAGATCTTGAGTACTCCTCCTGATATATATATATATATATATATATATATATATATATATATATATATATATATATATATATATATATATATATATATATATATATATATATATATATATATATATATATATATATATATATATATATATATATATATATATATATATATCGACTCTGTTCAGGGTTATCTTGATCACGGCCTGCTTTCAATACTTCACTCTGGTGTTCAGCACACAGATCATCTACGAATACGCACTTTCAGTAAGCTTACACATTAACCTTTCCCCTTCCGCGTGTTGTCGATCCTCGCATTAAAATTTGCAGTCCAACGGAAATGATTCCGTCTTCCGTTGGCCATTTGCACTTTTGGCTGTGCCCTAACGCAAGTGCAATCAAGAATGCACGGAACGAAAATGTAAATATGAGGACCGACAATACGGTAGACGGAGAAATTAGCCTCGTTGTATGCATTACTATGTTTCAGCTTTGATCCATACTTTCCAGTACCCTTTTCATACTATCCATAGATATTTCATGATAAGCTTATTATTATTATTATTATTATTATTATTATTATTATTATTATTATTATTATTATTATTATTATTATTATTATTTCAGTCCGTTGCGGGATGGACCATGGACTCGGACCATGACGAAGCTTTGACGATTGGTTTGCTTTTCGTTGCCCATTTAAATGGCGAACAGATTTATACGATCCGTTTTACCTCAATACCATATTCCAATGCAGCATGGGTCTTTTCCGTTCCATAACAGCTCGAAATAATGTCCAGTGGACTTTCATTCGTGTGCTTTTGATGGTTAAGCTTTGCTCTCCGCAGTAGAGTTTGAAAACCAACCCTTTTAATCGCATTTTGAGACCGAGAGTGTGATGAGGAGCATGGAAGAATGAAGAGAGTCAGACGATAAATACGTTAATCGCGCTTGGTTTTCAAACCCTACTCAGCAGCATAGCTATATGCTCAATATTAATTCATCGTGAAGCATATTGCTTTAAAAGGAGCTCCATTCGGAACCGTAATCTATCCTAATATCCAGCGGCATCCTGACTCAGGATTAATGAGGCATTCAATTGATTTCTCTTCTATGCACTCCCCTCTTTCGCTATGCAAAGTATGCTCCATTAACATGGCTACGGAACGGAATAGTCCTCCTTTAACGCACATCCCCTACTAGTAGGGAGGGAGGCCTGGGCATTAAATCGTTCCGTTTTGAAAACGGACTGCGAACACTTACCGTAATCCTTTCCAGTGTTGATGAATAAAAGAGAAACGAATAGTCAGGCGAAAATGACCAGTCGTTTTCCGGGTAACGCGTTCATTCGACGAATATGAGTGCACGCGTTGCGGCGATAACGAGTACTCATCATTAGAGCATTCCATTCGGGAGTCTTTTTGATGTATATGTTTCATGCTCCTTTTATGACCGCGACGCGTTTCGTCGCCAAAAGCAGCGAAACATATTGGTCAAAAAGACCCGAACGGAATGCTCTACTCATCACTCGTCGTTTAGTCATTTGGAAATACTATAGTAGCATAGAATAAAAAGGTCCGTCGGTTTCCGTAAGTTTATCATTCCGAATGTCTGGCGAGAGAGCGTGCAAAAGGGAGATAATTATACTCATTTTGGAATCAAAGAAACCGACGGACCGGTTTATTCTACTGTAGATAGATAGATGTTCATCCGCACTATACATGGAGAATAACGATGACTGGTATTGTCGGTCCTCTTATTCAAATCTTCTTTCGGCGCATTCTTGTTTCGACTTGCCTTATTTAGCGTTAGTATACAGCCAAAGTGCAAATACCCAACGGAAGGTCGGAATCAATACCTACCGTCGGAGCGCAAATTTGCATGCGGGGATCTATACAATATGAAAAGGTACCGGAAAACGAAAATATGTCGAAGGATTTTGCAGCCCAACAACGCGACTACCAGTTCTTCGCCAAGGTCATGCTCGTCCATCCGGCCCCGCCCCTTGCCAAGACGGCATACTTCCTCATCACGTCCTTCGCCAGTCTGCCCTATCTGGTAGGACGATACTATAGCAGTATACTATAGTACTAGTATACTATAGTATGGATATAGTATACTAGACGATACTATAGTATGCTATAGTAGGACGATACTAGATACACTAGACGATAGTAGGGAGCGGGAAACGTACTGGTTTCTGATTCCTACTAGTGTTTGAAAACCAAGTGCGATTTGCGTATTTGCCGTCGGACTCTATTCATTCTTCTATCCTCCTCATCACTCTCTCTCGGTCTCATAATGCGATTAAAAGGCTTGGTTTTCAAACCCTAATTCCTACTTTGCCCGCACTCTCTTCAGCCGCATCGCTCTCTCGTCGTAGATACGAACGAGGCGACTGCGAACATGCTTCCTCAACCATGTGTTTTGCTTCCATCTAAAACCAGCATAGAAAAACAAAAAGGGCATTAAAATACCATAAAAAATTTTTAAAAAATGGACTCCATGCAGATTGTGACAGCAGAGTTCTCGTTCACGACGCTCCTTCGCTTCTTTCCCTCGATGGTTCGAGTCAGGAGATCGGTACTACGAGGCTCCTTCTTTGTGGTATGCTTCTTATTTATTTATTTATCGTTTATTTATTTATCGAATACACCGTGAGGTGTGCGGCAGGTAGGGGGGAGATGGCAAGGATAGGGAAGCTCCGGGGGTAGGGGTAGGGATCTCTTCGCTTCAAAATAAATATTCTTCTACGGGGACGGGGGTGATGCTCATCTTACAAGTTTTCTATGGGGATGGGCAGCCGCGGGAGAGAAGAAAAAGGGCGAGATCAAGAGGACTTAGTGTAGGGGACCTCTGACTTGCCTAAGGTCAGAGGGGATTCATCACCTTATCCTCGTGGTGGAATGGGACGAAAGACGAGACGAAATAGGGAGCCGATCGTCCGCGATGAGAGAATAAGGGAGAATGAAAAGGGAGAATTCTTGCCCATTTCCATAACACAAGACGGAAGGATGCAGTCACTAAATACTTCAAGTGACATATATATAGTGGATTAAAAAGATCCGTCAGAAAGTCATTCCGAATATAAGGCGAGAGAGTGTGAATTAGACTCATTTTGGAACGGAAGAAACTGACGGATCGGTTTATTCCACTACACTTGTTCCCCCGCACACAGAGAGCGAAGTTTCACCAACCGAATAGGGAATACAGCAGAGAAAGTGGAAAGATATAATCGCTCCGTTTGTAGCGCCGATTCCGGCGAGCCTTTCAAAACGATCTAATCAACTTCTAGTGTGTACCGTACGAAACGCTAGGTGGTACTGATCTCCAAAATCTCTTCTTTTTCATATCTTGTCTTGGAAAGAAACGGTGTCGTTTCAAAGTGTGACATTTTCGCTTTTGGTTATTATAGTAGATTAAAACGATACGTCGGAAAATCATTCCGAATATAAGGCGAGAGAGTGTGCAAAAGTTAGAGAGTTAGACTCATTTTGGAACGGAAGAAACTGACGGATCGGTTTATTCCACTACATGCACTTTAAAATCTCAGAAGACGTGATTCAGTTCTATACGTGCGCGACATCGCTTCTGGGCGGGTATGCTGATGTTGAGGCAAGTTTTAGGGTATTCTGGTCACAGCATTCCGCCCGGTGAAGAACGTGTCTAATAGCGAATTGACCACCATTTTTTTAATTTTCTCAAGAGTAGCTGAACCAATCTATGGTTGAGAAAAAAGTTCCGTCCGTCGTCTCATTCCTACTTTTGACGAGAGAGCGAAGCGGTATGAAGAGAGTCCAGGCAAAGTAGGCATTAGTTTACTGACGGAACTTTTTCGTCAATAATATACCAAATTTTCGGAGAGATTAGAACTCATAGTGACGAACTTAAGTTTTTAAATTCATAATTTTTCATTAGTCGGTTCGCCTACAGGATCGGATCCTATGCGCTGTAACCGCTATTCGCTATTATGACGCTTGGAATGCTGTGTGGCAGAATGATCTCGTCGAATGAGAGATCACGAATGGAGCATATATATTATGGTTGCCCGTTCGGTCGATTAATTTCTTGGTTTTCAAATCTTTGTAGTTCGCAACAGCTTACTCATATTTCGTCCAACTGCCATATCGCGTACATTCATCCGATATAGCGGATTAAAAAGATCCCCGTCGAAAAAATCAATCCGAATATTACGCGAGAGAGTGTGCAAAAGTGAGAGAATTAGACTCACTTTGGAGCGGAAGAAACTGACGGATCGTCGTTTATTCCACTATACTTATTATATCGTACAGTATACTTGCAGAACGTGGAAAGGGACGTAAGACGGGGCATAGTATCGACCTTTCTCCAGTGCACCTGCATTCTGCTGCAGGTACCTTGACTAACACGCCTCCCATAATAATTTGCAAATTAATAAAAATTGGGAAAATACAAAGAATTCAGCTCCTCGCTGTCGCCTACCTGTACGGTTCATCACGGCTGCTGGTCAACCTCAACGTAATATCATACTATTTAATCATATATTTTAGAATTCGGGAAACCGCCATTTCATCATATCGGTCATTTTATCAACCTTGATTAATGCATACAATTATGTAGAGTTGATGAAATGACCGTTTTGACGAAATAATAATAATAATAAAAATAATAATAATAATAATAATAATAATAATAATAATAATAATAATAATAATTTATCGACGCACACCTGCAAGTAGCCAAATTCGAGTAAAAAAAAGGTGCCTGCGCACGGCCGAGTATAGTGGATCCCCGCCGGAAAATCATTCCGAATATAAGGCGAGAGAGTGTGCAAAAGTGAGAGAATTATTAGACTCATTTTGGAACGGAAGTAACTGACGGATCGCCGTTTATTCCACTATATGTATATAGCAGTGCAACTCTCCCCCCTCCAAAATGGCTGCTTCAATCCACTATTTATGCGACATTTCAGACGGTTCTCAACGGCAAGCAGTGGCTGAAACGCGTCGGCCGACCCATGCGCTTCCTGTGGAAGCTTGTCGCGCCGACGTTCGTCCTGGTCAGTTTACGGAAATCGGGCTCATCTGATAAATATTATACATCTGATATTGGAATCGGTTACTTGCGCTGCTTATGCTTCACACATCCATTCATAACCGCGACGCGTCTGGCCACCAAAAACAGCGAAACATCGTCGAAAAGTACCGATTTTTTTTAAATATTAAAAAATCTTAAAGTTTAAAAACCTCTACTGATATAAATAGTGGAACAAACCCGATCCGTGTCAGTTTCTTCCGCTCCAAAATGAGACTAATTCTCTCACTTTTGCACACTCTCTCGCCTTGCATTCGGAATGATTTTCCGACGGGGATCTTTTTAATCCACTATAGATTCTATGGTCACTAGTTCATCACGATAAGCGCCCTCTAAACACTTTCAGTCACTCAAAGTCAAGACATAGAGATATCGCATTTTGACTGGGCTCTCGTCTATTGTGAAGAGCATCCAATAGTGACAAGTGGAAAACGACAAGTTACCCTCCCCGTTCAGTTCGCGATACTCTACCGTAAACCGCCGCCTTTCAGTACATTCTCTGCCACTCCTTCATGCACATGTCCTTCACCCTCACCACTCCTGCCATCTTTGCGTTCGTCGGTATCGTCCTGCCCTTTGCCATCTTCTTCATATCGGTATTATCATTGACGAAAACGTTCCATACAGTAACCCACAATGTTCTCGACCTTTGGAAAGCGAAAACCACAAGGATCCCATCTTTTCATAAGTTCTAGGAAGCTCTAGGTGGCTGATAGAACTTAGCTTTAGTGTCTATCACCATGCCCTCCCCCCTCTCCTTCGTGACAATGTATTCATGGTGCGCGGCACACCGATCTACCGTATTCGGAAATGACAGAATGATTTTTCGCTTTCCAAAGGTTCGGCATTGGGGCGGAATACCATGAACCTCGTTCCTACCTTATTCCCTCTCGTCGGGGAGTAGGAATTAGAGATGTGCATGCGAGTTCGTTTGATGACTACCCATGTTTCACACATCATTCATAACCGCGACGCGTCTCGTCGCCAAAATCAGGGAAACATATTGACCAAAAGCACTCGCATGCACATCTCTGGTAGCAATGAGACGACCGCCAAGGACGCTTTCTTTTTCTCAGCCATACTCATGATTGACATGGTTGAGATACATCTTGATTGTATCTGCAAATCTAAACGTAGATAGGAAAGATCAAGCATAGTCTAGATATATCACAGTATTCCAAGCGTTCTAATAGCGAATAGCTGTTTCCGCGCATAGGATTTGATCCTGCAGGCGAATATGTTAACGAAAAATACAGAATTTAAAAGCTTAAGTTCGCTGCAATGAATTCCACGGGCTCTGAAATTTGTGTGCAGATTGCTTCAGCCATTCTTGAGAAAATGCAATAATAGTGGTAAATTCGGTATTTGACACATTCTTCACCGGGAGGAATGCTGTGTATACATAAGACCCGGTGAACTAAAAATTCAGTTTTTCAAAAATTTTACCACACCGACTTTTTCGTTCACCGGGTCTTATGTTATATAGTGGATGAAAAAGATCCCCGTCTGAAAAGCATTCCGAATATAAGGCGAGAGGTAGTGTGCGAAAGTGAGCGAATTAGACACTCATTTTGGCACGGAAGAAACTGATCACACGGATCGGTTCATTCTGCAATACTTGCAGTTCGCCTCGTTCACCCGGTCACACCGGCCGCGCTCCAGCCTCTTCCGCCCCGATCCCTCCTTCGGTCCTACGGGCGAGGACGAGAAGCTGGCTGTGAAGCGGGACGAGGCGATGCTGCGACGGAACATGGAGGTGGAATGAGCGGGGGGGATTGGGAAGAGGTCGAGACGGACGGGGAAACGATGTTGATAAAACGAGCAGCTCTGTTTGTTGATCGTGCACTTAGTGCATTATTGCACTGCACATTACTGGCGAAGGAAAGGAGGCAGAAGAAGAGTGATATCGAGAAAAAAAACGAGCAGCCGCTTTATTCTGGTTGATATATATATATATATATATATATATATATATATATATATATATATATATATATATATATTTGCACGCTTACGAAAAGAAAGTGGAGAGACTAAGGTGTGGTACAAGGTATAAACAATAAGCAGGCTAAGAGAGCTTAACTTGAAGCTCAATTACTTTGGCTGGAAAGGTAATTAATAATGAAATTTCGAAAATACAAAGGAGTGAAATCAAGTACATTGCTAGGGAGTGAGTTCCAAGCAGATATATTACGGTAACCGAAGGAATGTTTAAACTGAGCTATGCTAACCAAGGGAACAGAAAGCTTAAAACGGTGTCCCCTAGTGACTCTAACTGAAGAAGATTGCTCGAAAACAGCTGAAATTGGGACTTCGATGAGACCACGATGAATTTTGTACATTACATTGTAATCAAGTCTTTTACATTCCTACGAAGCTGCAGACTGTGAAGACCTAACATTGACAATCGATCGTTATACGGAACATCAAAAAGACCTCTACGTCGGAATATGGTTGCGGACGCTTTTGCAGGATCATTGAGGACTAAACGTGTGCATGACTTTTACGGCTTTTTGCTGCTGCTACAACCGCTTATTTTGTTGCATTTTATCCTACGATACCTTTTTATGATCGCGCAATATTCAAACCAGTGAAACGACGCTCTTCTCCAATTATCTATCATGTCTATCTCACTGTCCACGATAAGAAGTAATCGTGGTGCTACGTAGGTCTGGCAAAGACTGGGTGTGAAAGTGCGAAACAGTGCGCCTTCAGGCGAAATAATGAAGACAAATGAAGAGAGTCAGGTTGGGAGATCATGCACAAACGTATACTTCCATACCCATTCCGCCAGCGCTGATGTTATTAGCATTTCCCAAGTATCATGCGGAATAGCGTTGGCAAACCAAAGCTTTTAATTGCATTATGAGACGGAGAACGTGATGAGAACCATAGAAGAACGAAGAGAGCTGGGCGATAAATACGCTAATCGCGCTTGGTTTGCCAACCCAAAATGCGGAACCACCTTCTTCCCTAGGGGTTTTCAAGCGCGATTTGCGTATTTATCCTCCGACTCTCCTTATTCTTCTATGCTCTTTATCACTCACTTTCTCTCTCTCGGTCTCATAACGCGATTAAAAGGTTTGGTTTTCCAACCCTATTCTCAAGGGTTTGAAAACCAAGCCTTTTAATTGCATTATGAGACCGAGAGAGTGATGAGGAGCATGAAAGAATGAAGAGAATCAATAAGTACGCTAATCGCGCTTGGTTTTCAAACTCTACTATTCTCCCCTCCCCCCAACTCTTCTCCATTCGCTCTTGTCGTCCTGCTAGTGGGTTGCCGACCTCATTCCATGCTCCGTCATCTTCTACTTTACGCCCTCTTTCTACTGCCCGTCATCGCCTCTTCCACCGACAGTAAGCGTAGTACCTAGATTTTTTCCCGTTAATCTGTTCGTTTTGTCCATTTACTGAATATATAGCATATTTTTTACATTATTCTCTGCATGTATTTCAGCATCAGTAAGGGTTATGAAAAAGCTTCTCCATGTACGGAAACTCTCAATAAGATTCAACGGCGGATATATGTCTGACGGACGAAGAATTGTACCGGTACGACGATAAGGAGTGCGACGATGACGAATTTTGTGAGGTGGTCAGTTTCGAAATGAGGAACAACCGATAAATGACTTTTTTTTTCTCAAAAGACAGGAGGGCGTCGTAGGTAGGAAGTGAGAAAATTCGGAACGGAAATATGTCAAGCGCTTTGGCGCTTGTAATACGCCCTTCCCGCACAGTTGTTAGATACGAAAACGTACCTCAACGAACGTGTCCGTAGATTTTACTGATGCAATCTCTAGGATTCCGACGACTTATTCCGTCGTGAAACGTTGTTCTCTTTGAGATTCGTCCCTATGCTGGCGTCTCCTACAAATGCTCCGGAGGGAAGTTGGAGTACGTTACTTGCATTTTTTATTCTCCTTTCCCAGCTGATTCCTCGGTGAAGCGGTCGCGCGATTCACGTTCTGACGAGAATATTAGGGTTTGGAAAACCAGGAGCGATTATTGTATTTTATATTTTTATCATCGGGCAAGCCGAAACGAAACATAATTATTAGGCTTTGAAAACCAAACCTTTTAATTGCATTATGAGACCGAGGGAGTGATGAATAGAATGGAACGATGAAGAGAGTCAGGCGATAAATACGCTGATCGCGCCTGGTTTTCAAACCCTAATAATCATGAATAGAAGCAGATTGTTGCGCATTTATCGCCTGATCAGCTGATTCTTCCATTCTCATCATCAGTCTCGTAATGTTCAATTAAAAGTTTTCGGTTTCAACCCCCACGTAATATTACATGATCATAAAATATTTTAAAAAAGAAATATAAAATATATAATAATTTATTGGCAGAGCGCGTAACGTCTCCGACCACTCGCCCCTCCAGGGCATTGAATGGGAGCGCGTCTTTTGCAATCGGTCCAAGCTGTCCAATGGGACCGAGGAAAAGTCCGCCACGGAAATCTACTTTGTCTGCGTCGATAACAAGGGTATCGACTCATATAATAATAATAATTTATCGACGCATAGATTGCGTACTCTCGGGACATCACATCTACAAGTAGCCCAAAAAAATTCAAATGCATGCACACGACCAAGTAGCATAGTAATGCTCCTTGGCATATATTTAGTATAAGCCCGTAACGGTCATGTCAGTACTCTAGGGTATCTGTGCCAAAAGTTTATCTCCAAAGGTTGTAAATGAAGAGAGAGAGAGAGATGGGACTGGACGTAATGGCCCCATATGAGGTGTCACAGCGTTCTGACAACAGTCAAAATGTTAAGCGAACGAGATGCCGAAAAATAACCCTGAATTCGGTAGGAACTCTCGCACGGAAAACACCGTATCCTAAGCATTTTGGCTCGTTCGCTTAACATTTAGAACACTGTGGTGTCCTCGCTAAGGGACCGCCCACACGGGCGAGAGGACAAGGGTTAGTCTTAGCGCAAGGGGGGGGGGGGGGCGTAGCGGCCAAACCGCTGCTCCATCCGTCCAGTCCCATCTCTCTCTTTCTCTCTTCTTTTACAACCTTTGGAGATAAACTCTTGGCACAGATACTCTGGGGTACTGACATGACCGTTACGAATGAGCCGTTGCCTAAGTACTATTCTAGAAAATCTCCAAAAGCTCTAATATTAGTGACGTAAAAATTCCGTCAGTAAACTCATTCCTACTTTGTCTGCACTCTCTTCAAAGCTCTACGCTCTCTCGTCATAAATAGGAATGAGACGACGGACGGAACTTTTTCCTCATCAATAAGCGCGCAAAAATGACGCAGAACCTGGACCTGGATTTAGATAGTTGTCACAACAAGAAAAATATATATATATATATGACGTTTGGAGCCATCTTATTGGTTGCAGGTTCACGTGAGCAGTCTTTTCGTTTCGCGATTAGGATCTTAACTACTGTTGCAATGCTCTTCCTGCTGCTCTTCTACCTCTCGTGCATCGTAGTCGCCCATAAATGGGTACGCACTCGGCTGTACTCCGCCATCCAATACGTAGAGGATACGCATCGTGTACTTTTGATTTCATTTCGCACAATGTTCTAGATGCAAAGCGAACGAGCCAGAATGCTTGGAACAAATGTCTTCCGTGCCTACGTTCCTACCGAAGTCAAGGTTAATTTACGGCATCTCGTTCGCTTAGCATTTCGCACTGCTGTCAGAACCGTTGTGTTCGGCCATCTGAAGAAAAAAAACCAGACAAAGGTTCATTATGATTAATCATTATGAACTGATCGTGAAACCCGTCAAAAGTGCACGATTCGTATCCTCTACTAATAAGCAAACCCTCAGTAAGCCTTGAGTCTGTAATGGACAAGCTACACAAGGGAAAGCAAACGCTTTTCAGTAGAACCATCGAATACGGACCAAGCTAGATGAAGAAAAAATGAAGAAAAAAGCGCTATGCGTTCAAATAAACCACTTTCAACTACAATTGCCTAGAATGTACATTTCTATAGTGGATGAAAAAGATCCCCGTCGGAAAATGCATTCCCATCTCATATCTCTTTATTAGCAAATCGAAGAAAGAATAAGAGTATAATTCAAAAGTGGACGGGGCGGTGCAAAGACCAAGACTTAGAGGCAATGACTGTGAGAGTTGAGGGAAAGGGATCGG
>LS889635.1:44105-56248 GCA_900490955.1 Micoletzkya japonica | reverse complement strand
AGAAAAAAAATATATATATATATATATATATATATATATATATATATATATATATATATATATATATATATATATATATATATATATATATATATATATATATATATATATATAAACCAATTGGCTACTCCGTTAAGACTACCGTAATCCTGCCAATTTGCACTTTTCAAGACAGGGAAGAGACGCAGACCATATTCAAGAAGTGTAAAGAAATTTAGACTTGCCTTTAGGGCCTTTGATAAAGCTAGCGTTCCCATCGCCTATTCTCTCGCATCCCTATACTCCTTTTTCAGCCTAACAGAAAAAAGGGTTTAATCCTGGCACCTTGCCGCCCCGCAGACACTTTGTTTTTTTTTACAATGAAACTACCCGTACTGCAGTGCGAAATTGCCCTCCCCCCCACCGCCATACTAAATTCTCGGTTTAAATATGGCTACACTGCCGCATCTCGAAAATGACCCCTAGGGCAAAAATACTTTCAAGTACGAGTATTTTATGCCCCTGGTTTACACGCAAAGCGCACACTTTAAAGCGATAAAGATATTATCCCCATTATTATTATGATATATTCATATATTTGTTTAGAAAGTATATAATACGCTTGCTAACGTCGCCTTCATAACTCCAATCTCCCTTTATGCTCTCCCCTCCTTATCCCCTATCTCCATTGCTATCCTGCTCATAGGTCCCCCCACCCCCCGAGGGACCCGAGAGGGAGGAGTATGGAGGGAATGAGGAGGGAGGTAGAGAAAGAGAGAGGAGAAAACTAAAAGCAAGGGATAAATACTCGTATTTGAAATTTATTTTGCGGTAGGGGTAATTTTCTAGTGGCGGTAGGGTGGGCGTGTAAATGGAGAATTTAGAACAGCGGCGGGGGGTACTGTTTCAGTGCGGTATGGGTCATTGTATAGTAAAAGACGGTTTGCGGGCGGGAGGGGGTCTCATGCGAAAAATGTAATCAAATGCAGTATTTTTTTCTCTGACTACAAGACAGAAGCCCTCCCAGGCAAGGCCTAGGAGATAGGCAAACTAAGTACAAAGTGCATTTTCTCCCCCCCCCCCTCCCCTCTCTCTACTCAATACTTTGGCTAGACACCTGCAGATAGACATATTGGATAGGCAGAGTATCTAGACCTTAAGAGGCGGAGAACTCCCTTAGTTAGTTAGCGATCTCTCTCCGGAGAGAGATCCCCAAGTAACACTAGGTCCTAACAATAAGGTCCGCAGGCTGTAAGGTCCTCGCTTTGCACTGCAGTAGCAAAGCTAACTATCTACCCGTCTAGCGATTTTTTTTCAGTAATTACGCTTAACAGCAGTAAATAATCTGAGATATTATGCAATAAATATTTTTAAAAAAATTTAATTTTGCACAGTCCAACAATATCTTTAAAAAAAGAAAGAACGAAAATCGCCATATTCCTAGTACAGGCAAAGATGCGAAGCAAAGACGATACGAGAAAGGTGATCCAAAGCAAAGCGAAGGGCATTGCCTTACTCTGTGTTCCTTTGAAACCACCTCTCGCCCTCCCCTCTACCCCTCCTTATACCCTCTACCTCGCTCCCTTTTTACCTACTAACTGCTAACTGTCCCCCTTTTCCTCTCCCAAATCACGCCTACCTATCTCAGATCTTGACAATTTTATAGCGACAAGACAGTAGGAGTAAGATGAAAGGGGAAGATGAAAGAGAGCGAAGTGTCCCCCCCCCGCCCACACTACAAGTTGTGTACAGATTGGCAACGACCACCGGACCGGCTCACACTATTACCCACCTCCTCTTCATAAGCCAAGAAAAAGCGCAATATCAGAGCTATTCACGGGCCTTCGGCTACTGCTTCGGTCAGCAACGTGTCATGTTGACCCTAGGGCCATACGTGGGCACCGGCCCGAAGCATGTATGGGTGGTAGGCCCAAATTTCTTCGGAAATTTCCTTTGGTAGGCCTATATTTCCCACAAAATTTCAATTGGTAGGCTTGATTTCGTACACTGGTAGGCCCCCGTTTCTCAAAATCTTGCCGGGAAGTCGCCCACGTATGCCTAGGGCACATTTAGATAAAACGTGCATTTCCCTTGAGCTCAGCTAATCAATACGCACAACGACGTATAGTAATCACCTCACATTCCCCCCCCTTCTTCTTTTTTCCCCAAAGCCATTCGATCACAGCATTAAAATACTCCCCTCCTCCCATTCAATCTCTTCAGATCGTCTTGTCTCTCACTCTCATTCTCTCGCCATATTCCATCCCCCTTTTATTTCTCCCCGATTCATACCCCCCCCTTACTCTACTCATTGACTTTAACTGCCGCCAATTCGCACGAGGACCGGCCCATGACTTTAAGAGTTCAAAGATCAAAGATCACTTTCAAAAGATCAAAGATCACCTCGTTCGTCGCCGTTCAGCTTCATTCGTGGCTGCGACGACTCCACCTCGCCGGTGCTGGGCGACCGTCCCGTCCTTCGGTTATGATGCGCAGGCAGAGACGGAACCAGAGACTGATCTTTGATCTCTCTCTCGTCACTCCGTGATCTTTGATCTTTGACCTCCGCGGACTCTTCCTGTGGTGTGCCGACGACCGCCTCTACTCCGCCTCCCGCAGATGCACCATGCCTGCAATTACGGTAATCATTGAGGGGTACGGTAGCCGGGTTATGGTATATTTTAGAGCTGTACTGTCATTTGAATGGCTACAGTTCACACATAGTCGCGTTCAAGGCGATGTAAGCATAGTAAGCCGTCTGCGTAATACTAGTACAGTTATGAAATCTGGTAAAGGAGCTAATAATAATAGCAAGCAAGCGGCACACGTTGCAAACTAAACTGCGATCCGGAAGCGAGACGCAGAGATATGACGCAAGCAAAACATTTGATTCCCCGACTGATACTCTCTCTCTCTCTCTTTCATTCTCTTGCTCGTTTGTCCTCTTCATGTCTGACTAAACAGAACACCGCTCGAGTTTGCGGTATGAAATAGACCGGGAAAACACAGAGAGATACAGCAAGACGGAAATGAGAGACGAATCGAGTGGGTCAATAAGGACTAGCCTGCAAAGTAGGCAGAAACTTCAGGATAAATATAATTATTAAAATGATTCTAAAAAAATAAACTTTCAAACTCGACACGTTCCTAGCCTACGCCAGTTCAATTCTGTCATCGTCAGGATTGGCCTACTGAGCTCTTCTTTAGGGCACGCCTGCGTCACGAAAGACCCACACAAAGTGCGTAAAACCCTGACAAACTTCTAAAACAAAATTGAAAAGGAGAAGCTGCGTGCGCGCAGTGCATGCGGCAGGCGACGTTTAAAGCTCAGATCCCGGCTCTGATTCCCGGCTCCGGCCTCGGCCCTGGTTCTACAGAAATCCTAATCATTTTTTTCGTGAAATAAAATGTATTTAAAGTTTGTTAGCTATTTTATGCGCGTTATACTAATTTCAGAATGATACTCGATATATCTATTTGCAACAACCATCAGACAATGTGCAATATCGGCAAAACATAGTTAGCAAAAGGAGGGAAGAAAGCGAAGAAAAAGTGAGAGAAGATAAGGAATCTTAAAGAGGGAAGAAGAAGAAGAAGAAGAAGAAGAAGAAGAAGGAGCAGCGAAGAGAGGGGAAGAGGAAGAGAGGTGGTGGGAAAGTGCGGAGCGGGAGGAATATGGAGGGAGGGAGGGGGGAGAGAGATGGAATAAGAGGAGCTTAGAAAGACCGCAAAAGCCTGCGATGCTCGAGAGTGCATAAAGACCGAAAGAGGAAAAGGGGAGGAGGAGGAGGAGGAGGAGGGGGGAGTCCCGAAGGTTTTAAGGATAAAAAGAGCGAGACTCTCTCTCGCCAGCCCTCTTTACCTCCCTTCCTCCTCCCCTTCCTCCGACAAAGTGGTTACGCGCGGTCCCTCGCCCCGTGCAACGAGGGAATTTTATCGGGCGGAGGGAGGACGGGAGGGGGATGAAGACGAAGTATGGAGATGGAGGGATGGAAATCTAGGACTGACGGGGGTATTTAAGAGGGTGAAAGGGGGACGGTATTATCACAAAAGGAATACACATACGTACTCGTTATGATCTTGCCATCTCACGGACGGGCCTTGTTCAATCTATTCAAGCAAGCTAGCTAGCTAAACCGTATCTGTGGCATTTGATCATTTGTGGAGCCGTGATTAGGCTAAAATAGGTCATAAATACATACATATGTTAAACAGCAATGTTCTAGCGGTTTGCTCCAGTCAGCCCAATCAAACACCGATTGATAGAGTCTAGGGACGATGCCTTAATTAGTCGCCCGGGGGGTCTCTCAAGAGAAGAGAAGAGAAGGGAGCAAAACAAGCAAGTCATTTCCCGGATGTGAACAGCCGGTAACAGTTGAAGATCCTACCTAGGATTCCCTAAGAAGGTCAGAACATTGAGAGATAAGATAAATATCGATAAATAAATAGATAGTCCACCGAATCAGAACAGGGGCAAGAGCAAGAAGAAAATGAGGGAGAGAGTGCGCAAAGGAAAGAGGGAGAGACGAGGGCGGCATCTATCCAAACAGAGATGCGATCCCTGTCGATGATATCACACAAGCAGAGGGTACGTTCATTGGTAGACCATTCGATTCGCGTACTTTTGATGGTCATGTTTCGCTATAGTGGAGGAAACCGCTCCGTCAGTTTCCAAAAAAAAATGATGAGTCTAATTCTCTCACTTTTGCTCGTCTTATATTCGGAATCATTTTGGACGGATCTTTTTAATTCACTATATCAAACGAAACTATGGTTTGCTATCTTCCGATGGGTGAAACATAATCATCAAAGGTACTACCCGAATAGTATGCTCCGCTCATTGGGAGGACGTCTAACAATTCTAATTGTTCTAAATCTAATTCTAATTAACGTCTAATTGTAAGGAAAATGTTCCGTCAGTCGCCTCAATTCTACTTCTAACGAGGGTGCGAAGAGAGTCCAGACTATGCAGAAATTAGTCTACTGACAGAACCTAGATGCAGTATTCAGAGGACGAGAGACTAGGGTACAACTAAACAGTAGATCCTCCCCCCCACTCTTGACAGTAAACGCCTCTCCTCCCCCTATCCCTTCCCATCCTTCCCTTCTTTCCCCCCCCCCCCTTCTTTCCCCGCCGTCTCCTATCCTCTCCTATTTCACTATTCCTTACACGACCATCAACCACTTTTGGGGAGGCTTCTCCATTACAGTTAGAGGAGAGGAGGAGAATAGGGGGAAAGACAAGGAAATACGCGCCACTCAACCGGCGGAATCGCTTCTTCTACTTCTTCTTTTTCCGCCTTCCTCCTCAGATACTTGTATCGGATGTACGCTGGGATACTGTAGATAAGCTGTTCCAGGACTATGACAGGATTCATGAAGAAAATTAGTCGGGAAATAGATAGAAAATTAGTCGGGAAATAGATAGTCGGGAAATAGATAGAAAATTAGTCGGGAAATAGATAGTCGGGAAATAGATAGATGACCCGCTCAAGCGGGAGCCAGTACACTCAGCGAAATTTCACCACCATACAGCATCTAGTGAATCATTCACCACACAAATTTCACCAGACCGCTGGTGAATTGTGCTCCATTCACCAGCGGGCTGGTGAAATTTGTGTCGTGAATGATTCACTAGGTGCTGTATGGTGGTGAAATTTCGCTCAGTGTAATGTCCTCCTTTAGCCTCCCTTCCCCCCTAAAGATATTTAAATAAACATGCATAATTCTGTACAATATACTGATGCCAGCCCGCCACACCTCTCCTATAGTGGATTAAAAAAGATCCCCGTCGAAAAATCATTCCGAATATAAGGCGAGAGAGTGCGCAAAGGTGAGAGAATTAGACTCATTTTGGGAATCGAAGAAGCTGACGGATCGCCGTTTATTCCACCACTATAACTGCCCTATTCTCCTCATCTTCTTCTATATCTTACGGGGGCACTCTTTCTCCCCTCATGCCCCCCCCCCCCCCGAAACTCGATAGCTAAATTCGAATTTCGCCTCATGTAGAGGAGAGCCTGAGGGGAGAGAAAGAAGAAGAGAGAGAAAAAGGAGAAAAAGGAGCGAAAAGCGAAACGCGAAATAGTGTACACTGCACTGAATGCACTTTTCCTCTAGCGTTCTTTAGAGTTTGAGCAGAGAAACTGCTCAAGAGTAAAGAAGCTTCTTTTGTAGATATAACAAAACGGAGTGGTTACATAGGTTTCAACAGCATGTTTTAGCGGGAAACGACCTAGAACAAGGTTCTTTTCACTTCATTCCGTTTTCCGGCATTTACAGGACCGTGGAACATAACCGGTAAGAGTCAGAAAGGCCACTCTCGTTCGCTATATTTGCTCTGCAATAGAGCATTCCATGCGGGTCCTTTTGACCAATATTTAAATGTTCCGCTGCTTTTAGCAACGAGACGCGCGTCGCGGTGATGAATGCACAATGTTCTAAATGTTAAGCGAACGAGCCACAATGTTTTTTTTGTGTTTTCCGTGCGAGAGTTCCTACCGAAATCAGTTTTAATTTTCGGCATCTCGTTCGCTTAAAGGGACATGGAAGCGAGAAATTTTGTGAAACCAAACACGGCCATACTTCTAGAATATGTTTCTGAGACGATAAGAAAGATAATATGGTTGAGGAAAATGTTCCATCAGTCGTCTCATTCCTACTTCCGTCGAGAGAGCGAAGCGGTATGAAGAGAGTGCAGACAAAATAGGAATGAGTTTACTGATGGAACTTTTTCTTCACTAATAGCGTTTGAAAAATATTTTTAAAAAATTTCCGGAGCGAGAAATATTTATTTGTTCCGGGAATACCTCGATGCCATTTGCCTCGTTACTATGCGCTAAACGCAGTAAGACTGCGCCTTGGCTGGGAAGCGATTTTTAGGATATCTCGTGAAGTGGACATTTTTGTGCACTCTGGCTTTGATTTCTATATTATTTAGGGGATAAACTTTCATATGAAAGCCAATCTTTTTTGGCTTCCATGTCCCTTTAACATTTACACTGCTCTAAGAACATTGTGAATGATGTGCGAAGTATATATATACATAAAAAAACACCCGAATGGAATGCTCTACTCCTCAACACATCAGTTTCTGGACTCCTTCCCATTCCATGCCAACGTGTTTAGATTACGACTAAGCAGAGCAGGGAGTGCGAGGAAATGCAACTAGCGAACAGCGAAGCATAAGCTACCCCTAGGGATCAGCCCAGACATACCACGTAAGGCGCTCTAAGTTCAGGATCAGCTAGCTTCTGCATCGATAACAACCGCATAGCAGAAGCAAATCTCTAGTTAGCCAAGATTACCTCGGACACAGATGTTACCAAAGAACTATACCTAAATTAGGTGAAACTCCTTGAACTAATGGAGGCAACGACTGATCGAAGCTAGAGCACAGCTCCGAGGTCTCTGACAAGCGCTAAAGTGGCCCAGACTTCCCCTCCCCCCTTCAATAGCGTCTAAAACGCTTTGTTTCAGCCTCCCCAATCCACCCACCCCCTTACATACCCTTTTCTTCAGCACGTACGATCACAACCTACATCTAACTATGGGACAGACCTTTGCTTTAGCCCAGCTGATACCGTAGTTAGCTTTGATGTGCAAATGGCTTGGAATTCAATTTTCGCACGCGTCGCGTACGCGTCGCGGTTCGCCACTCGCAATGCATTGTAAATGTTTCGAGCCCGCTGATGTAGACGGCCGTTCTTCAGTGCTTCTCCGCAACCTTCCACGTATCCGTCCGCTTTCCCTTACTCACTCTTCCCTCCTTCTCTCCTCCCCCCTCGCCCCCTCCTCCTCCAAAATCTTGCGCCCCTTGCTGGGAACTGCCTGAACAATGGAGGGGGGACCTATGAACGGGGATAAAGGAGAGAAGAGAGAAACGCTTGAGGAGCGAAGGGAGCGGCACGGAGGAAAGTGTATATATAGTGGAATAAACCGCTCCGTCCGTTTCTTTCGTTCCAAAATGCGTCGTCTAATTCTCTCACTTTTGCACATTCTCTCGCCGTATATTCGGAGTGATTTTCCGACGGATCTCTTTAATCCACTATAGTAGAGGCTTAGAATCGGTTACTTTTCGACGATATGCTTCGTTGCTTTTGGTGACCAGACGCGTCTCGGTTATGAATGGAAGTGTGAAGCATAAACATCAAAAGGAACCAATTTTAAGCTTCTACTGTACAGGCATAGCTCGAGCCTTTCATCGAGCTATCTTGGGCAAGGTATGATATTGATAAAATCAATTCACAGAAAGCCTCAACCGTAAAACATCATCTCAAGGGAAGTTTTTGGGCAAGACTCATCTCAGCTAGGTTTAGTTGTGACGGGCAACTGAAAGGATGAGATCAGCTTCGAGCTCTGTCAAGAGATATTCCGTCTATGTCATGACATATGACATATGACATATGACATATGACATAAGCAATTCTCGGCGATAGAGGTAAGTGCCCTGAGGGGGATGATCGATCGGCGGCGATCAATCGATCGACTCCCTCCTCCCGTCTCTTCTCTCTGCCTCTCGCAGCAGCTGGTTGGATCATCATCAGGAAGAGAAAAGAGAACAAGAAAGGAGAACGACAGGAAGCAAATGAGCGAATAACATTATCGTTTAGCAGAGAACAAACAAGACGAGAAATTATGTGTTCATAAGAAATTAACATTATATCATCGCAAATCGGGCACGTGATGCATAAAAGAATACAGCCATTTCAAGAAAAGAAGAAAAATTATGCTAAAATACCATGCAATTGGGCGAGATTCGAGACAATATCTAGAAAAAGAATGAGAAGAGAAGAGATGAGCGAAGATGGAGAGCTCTCTCTAGAGGAAACAAGAAGCCATGAGAATTCACCTTAAGGCCGTTTAATAGTTACATCTAACGAACAGCGGGCGTAACGCTCGCTATAGAAGCGCAACAAGCGAAAAGACTGGGCGCAAATGTGACACATATATAATATATAATTTGACAGATATGACACGAAGCTATGAGAGAGAGGTCCCAGATCCAGTGATAGAAAACAAAAGACGGAAAGCATGATAGAGGAGTGGAATGAAAGGAATAAGCGAGGTGCACCATCCCAGCGAGATCGCTGGTTCAAGTTCTACGTGAAATACGATCGCCTAAAGCGCTTTCGGTCTCCATCTCTTCTTCAGCAGGAACAGACGCATACGCTTTCCATCGCTCTCCTCTTATTCTCTTCTCTTCCCTCGCCCTCTGTACCTCCCCAACTAGAGCCGTCGAATCGGGTCCTTCTTATGGTTAGCGATTGATTGATCTATCCACACTTAAATAGCAAGGCAATGTTAGTCTCAGGGGCTGCCTTTCATCTGACCCAGTCAGTAGAACCGCCGGACATTGTTCGATTTATGGAATACACATGAAACATAGCCGCGAAAAAGAGGCCGACCCGATTCGACGGCACACTGCTCCCTCCTCTCCCTCTCGTTCTCCTCTGTGCTGCTACGAGTGAGAGTGTAAGCAGACACCCCCCCCCCTGGCAGGAAGGAAGGAAGGGAGGGAGAGGGTTACGAGGGAATGAGGAGAGCGAGAGCACAGCATTCCAAGCGTCATAATAGCGAATGGCGGTTTTCGCGCATAGGATCCAATCCTGTAGGCGAACCAATCATCGAACATTTATGAATTTAAAAACTTAAGTTCACCACTATTAACTCAACAAGCTCCGAAAATTTGGTGTAAATTGGTTCACTCATTCTTGAGAAGATTCACGAATAGTGGTCATTTCGCTATTAGACACATTCTTCACCGGGCGGAATGCTGTGAGAGTTAGGACACGGTGTTCTAAATGTTACTCGAACGAGCCAAAATGCTCAGGATACGGTGTACTCCGTGCGAGAGTTCCTACCGAAATCAGGGGGTTATTTTTTCGGGGCATCTCGTTCGCTTAACATTTTCGCTGTTGCCAGAACATTGTGAGGAGGTGAAGAGAGAGAGAGGTTACGAGGTATCTAGAGAGGGAGGACGGGAACAGCACAGAGGTAGAATCTCTCTCACTCCCTCTCTCGAGAGAGACAGCTTCGCAGAGCAGCAGATGAGAGGGAGTCCTATCGACAGAGAACACTAGGAAGCGAGGTTTACGCTATAAAATGGATAAACTATAGTCTAGGAAATCGGAACGTATAATTCGTGATTCCGCCGCTACGGTGTTTAGCGACTTTTTGACGCTTTGAAAGGATACCATTCCGATCCAAGACAAGATATCGGGAGCATGGATAGCTTTTTGATATCAGTATTTCCTAGAGCTTCGCATGTTACACATTAGAATTTGGTAAGATCAGCTTGAAAGATACCGGAATCGGCGCTACGACCGGAACGATTATATCTTCCATTTTTCTCTACTATACTAGAGCATGGGGTTCGTGTCTTTTTGATGGTTATGCTTCATCCACCACCTTTTACTAGATTTTACGATTAGATAACCAGCCATAGGATCATGATGAATTGACCGTGAAACCTACGCCTCGAAATGACACGAATCGCATGCTCTAACTATAAACTACACGAAATTTCCTCCGTCGAACAGCACCTAGTGAATCATTAGCCGCTTCAGCGGCTACATGGTGAATAATTCACCTGGTGAAATTTGAAAAAAGGTGTTTCATGCTGAAACTTCGCTCAGTCTACTTGCCTCACACGCGCGAGTTTTCTGTCTGCCCCCCCCCCTCAGGCATCTGGGAAAGGAGTAGAGAAAAGGAGAAACGAGGGAGGGAAGGGGGGGTTGAGTTTCGTGCGAGTAGTGTATATATGTGTAGAGAGATATGTTTGCCGGCCGTTCAGGATGAATAAACAACGATACGAGGATCAGACTCATTGTTTACTAGATTTTACTAGATTTTACGATTCGCGCTTTTACGGGTACCAGCTGAAGCGGCAAAGATGGCATTTTGAGGATAGGATAGGATAGGCTTGTTAGCAATGTCATGGGTCGTGCCAAGGTCACGCCAAGGTGGGTATGGTCATGCCGCACGCTGAATCAAGGCAAGTGCTCCATTCTTCGTTCGGCGAATTGAGCCGTCACGGCATTTTGGGGATTATGATAACATTGACGCGACCAAAGCGCTAGTCGCATACTTCACATATTGCAGATAGAGAGAAAAGACGATCCATTTGGACGGCCTTAGGACTCTTCCGATTTTGACAGCACTTCGGCTTGAAGGGTGGTTTGCAGCACAATGTTCTAAATGTTAAGCAAACGAGCCGCAAAGCCTGTAATAAAATGATTTCCGTGTGAGAGTTCCTACCGAAATCAGGGTTATTTCCGGGAATCTCGTTCGCTTAACGTTCCCGCTGCTGTCAGAACATTATGGCAGCTATAGTGGATTAAAAAGATCCGTCGCAAAATTATTCCGAATATAAGGCGAGAGAGTGTGCGAAAGTGAGAGAATTAGACTCATTTTGGAACGGAAGAAACTGACGGAGCGGTTTATTCCACTATATACTATCTATAAATAGGCTAACGAATAGTGAACAAAGAGCCATTGTTGGACGCAGAAAGGGTGCGCGATCCTCTTATAAACTTCGTTCAGTGTCTGCGAGGATAACCCGATTTCGGGAGGTGCAAAGGGGGGGGGAGCATTGTCGAGGAATAGAGGATACGAATCGGGCACTTTTGATGGGTATGTTTCGCCCATCAGGAGATAATACGGCAAAGGTTCGTTTTGAATTGATCATGAAACATAACCGTCAACGGTACACGATTCGTATCCTCTATTGAGGAAAGCGTTCCGTCGGTAAACGCCCATTCCTACTGTGTCTGCACTCTGTTCATACCGCTGCGCTTTCTCGTCGGAAATAGGAATGACGGCAACGGGCGGAACATTTTCCCTGACCAATAGTACGAATTGACGATCGCAAGCAGCAAGAAATTTAGCGCAGTACCGCCATACTAAATGCGCATAATCAGGGCCTCGAAAGTGGTCTGAGATCGGTGAAATATAACAGTAGTTCTTGCTGGTGCAGAGTCCACCTCAGGGCGGAGACGACTGAGAATAAGTAAAAAGTACGGAGGAGCGAGGGGAACAGAAAAGAAAGGAAAAGACGAGAAGAGAAGAGAAGGGAGAATAAGAAGGGGGCAGGAAGGGTGAAGGACCGCACTCTCATTTTGAATTGCTGGAGCGTGAGGGGAGAGAGAAAGGAAGGGGGAGGA
>LS885537.1:107688-131154 GCA_900490955.1 Micoletzkya japonica | reverse complement strand
CGAAGCCAATTAGTTCTGGAACGTTGCAATTTCAACTAAATTCAAGTAACGTCGTACAGTTGATGAATTTCGATGGGATTCAGATGCCGACGAAGCCAATTAGTTCTGAAACGTCCCAAAATCAACTAAATTTAAGTAACGTCGTACAGTTGATGAATTTCGACGGGATTCAGATGCCGACGAAGCCAATTAGTTCTGAAACGTCCTAAACTCAACTAAATTCAAGTAACGTCGCACAGTTGATGAATTTCGATGGGATTCAGATGCCGACGAAGCCAATTAGTTCTGAAACGTCCTAAAATCAACTAAATTCAAGCAACGTCGTACAGTTGATGAATTTCGACGGGATTCAGATGCCGACGCAGCCAATTAGCTCTGAAACGTCCTTAAATCAACTAAATTCAAGTAACGTCGTACAAGTGATGAATTTCGATGATCTTGAAGTGTCAAATGAATTAACTGACTTCGAGTCTCTTTGTATGGCTTCACTTGACCTCTACGATTCTTCTGGAGGCAGCTGACGGTTCAACTGATATTTATCTATTTTCTAACGATTTCCGAGAGTTATACGAGGTTTTACGGGGTTCCCGAGGTGCCTACAGATTCCCCCCAGTTTCTACTATATTTTCTGATTTTTGCCGAGCTTCACGGGGTTTCAACCGAGTTCAACTTAGTTCCGCTAGTTCAGTCATACCATTAGGAATACCTGTATTCCTGATCAGTTCTTAGATTCTACAAGGGATCTTTCATACTGTGTAGGATTGACCTACCATAGTAGAATATCTTATTCTTTCCAGCTTAATAATTGCGCGTTTCTTGTTCAATGTGGAGAACCATACTTAGATGATAGAGATGTGTTTATTCACGCAAGCAGTATTCGTATTGCATCATAGATGTGCAGGGTTAAGGGGATAAATAGTCGTATTTGAAATTTATTTTGCGATAGGGTAATTTCCTAGCGGCGGTAGTGTGTGCATGTAAATCGAGAATTTAGAACAGCGGTGGGGGTCATTTTGCGGTGCTGTATGGGTCATTTCATAGTAAAAGAGGGTTTGCTAGCAATGTGCCCCATCGACAGTATGTAACCCAATGATGCTTTCTGCAACCGTGTCCTTCTATGTCTCAACTAGCGCATTCATCGTGTCTGGGCAACCTTCCCCGCAATATTTTGAGAAACGGGCCTACCAGTGTACGAAAACAAGCCTACCAATTCAAATTTTGTAGGAAATATAGGCCTACCAAAGTAAAATTCCGAACAAATATGGGCCTACCACCCATACTTCGGGTCGGTGCCCACGTATGACACCATTTACGAAATCATGCATTATCGAGCCTATCAATTGATAATTTTTTTGTGAATTTCTGTCTATCAAGCTTGGATGGCAAAGATAATTAGTTATTTGTAGATAATGTTAGTAAGTAAAATGAATTACAGGCAGTGAATATACATGGGTGTGATTGTTAGGATGGGCGTCTGCAGCAGAGAATCATAGTGTTAAAGTAGCCGGCCCACGAGTACGGTAGCATTTGAATTCGCGCGCTACCCTGACATTGCAATTTAAGCCTTTCCGCTCATCTTTTCCGATTGTTCTTTTTCTTAAGATGACCAGAACAATGTGAAAAATAGTTTTGGTAATGAATCAGAGCTGTATCTCATCTCACTCAGCCAATATATCCGATTTTGTGATAAGCCCGTTGATCTTTACTTCTCTACTTCGCGGAGAGTGAATGAAATGCTATGAAACTCGGAATACCCGATCAGGATGATTAGGTCTACTGAATGACGTAAAGAGCCAAATGGCCATAAACTCGTGGTACGGCTCCTTTAAGCGCTTGTAAGGGTTGTGCGGTAAGTTAAGTTGGCTGCTTTTAATTTTCCCAAACTATGTAAAGCAGTCTGCAAGAATTTGCGGTCAATGCCAGCCCTTGTAAGGAATATGCTCAAGGAATGTACTCAAGGTCGCAGCTCTTCAAGTGCTCCATCCATATTTGTTACTCATTTGAGGGATCATTCCATTAGACACATCTTGTTCGAGCGCACGATCCTCTTTGGTATCTCCATTAGATGACGTTGTTTCTCCCTTCCAACCTCCTCACGTCTCTTTCCCTCTCCATTGCCTGCGGCTCTCTTCATTGTTTTGCTTTGACCAGGGGGATGTGCTGAATTAATGAGGATTGGGCATAGAGGGATTACAGGAGGGGAATGGTCCCCTTTGACTAATGAGTTACGAGAGTGAAAGGGAGAGGGACGGGCATTCCCCCTGTTCTTAACTATATTCAGTCGTTATCCAAAGGGGATTAGTCTACGTGCAGAGAACGACTTTATATTTACATTTTATCATCATGCCTACACATGAAACAACAATTAAGTGTGAAGCGAAGGTACATAATTAAGGACGACTCTCCAGTGAAACTTTGCTCGATTTGACTTGCATTTTAAGGTAAAGCTGGGTATAAGTATGACTATTTGGAGATGTTGTGATCGGTGTGATAAGTGGAGAGAGTGATTGAGGAAGGAAGTAGAGGGGAGGGAGAGACAGAGAGTCGATCCATCTCCCCTCTTTTCCCTGCTAACCACTGCAATCTTCCGCAGGGCAGACATGTGTCTGGAGGGAATGAGTGGAATGAGGGATGGACTCCAGCACCTACTTCACCTTTACAGTATCATTTCTTTTGGCTCGTCAGCATACATGGGCACGCACCCGACCGTCGGGTGGTAGTCCCTCTTTTTGTCAGAAACTTAACTTGGTAGGCAACACATTATGCAAGAAACCTTATTTGTAGCCTATGAAAAACCCCAATTTATACTATGGTAGGCCCCAAATCGAAATAGTTGTCGGTAACCCTGCCCACGTATGCTCGCCAGATAAGCGTTATAACTGAATTGGATGACCCCAAGCAAGGTTGATGAGAGGGATGGGCATACCGTATACTCGGATAGCTGTCTATCATAGTGTTTCATCCGCAGCAAGTCTTCTCTCCCACTTCCTTACCCATCCCCTCCATATTGCCCTCAATTGTTTCCATTTTCATTCATTTTGTCCTTTTGCGTGGAATTAGTGAAAGTCAACACAGACTCTGGCCTTTCAATTGTTTTGTTTCTTCCACTCGCGAGAAGTTGGGGGATTGTGAGGAAGAAGCGGAGGGGAGAGAAGCTAGGAGAGAGGGAGAGAGACGGAAGAGATAAAGAGGGAGGGAGAGTAGAGAGAGAGAGGGATACGGAGAGAGCGATGAGGCTGAGATGTCGTTGAGGCAGTGCAGGAGATGCTTAGAGTTGTTCCTCCGCTCCCCTCCCCTCCCTCTATCCTCTCCCTCATGTGTTCCTCCTCCTCTTCCCTCCCTTCCCTCATTAACTACCTTCCCTCTCATCAATCCTTCTCTTTTCCTCCGTATTTCCTCTGCCTATACCATGCGATTAACGTAATATCGTGTATTCCCTTACATTTTTCTTTTCACTGCAATACATCTATTCCTGTTCCTTCTCTTCAATTGATATCTCTTGTTCTGGCATTCCTTATACTCAAGTGAACCATAACGAAATGTAAAAGGACTTCTGTATGTCAATTAGTATATCATGTTTACTGACTTGTGAGTTGAAGCCGGTCATTGTGAATCCTTCGATCCTCTTTCATCCCCTCCCTTCATCCCTCCCTCTATTCGTACTATTCCCCCTCCTATCCGTAACTTTCTCACGCCGTCCCTTCAAAGCGTAAGCATTCTCTCCCTCTTTGCATTCTCTCTCTGTATTCCGTCCCCTTGTACCCATCTCTCTCTCTCTCTCCTATTGGCTTCTCTTCTAACGATTCATTAGCAGATTGTCCTTTTTTCTGCCCCAATGCCCTGTCTTCTTTTCTCGTCTTTCTCCGAGCCCTCTCTCCCCTTCCCCTTCCTCTTACCAGTCCCTCTCCCTCCTTACTCGGTTGTCATCTCATCCCATCCCCATGTCTTCTTTTCCCTCTTCTCTTGCCCTTTCTTCTCCTTCCAATCCCTTCCTATCATTCATGTCCATTCTTCTTCTCTTTCAATGTACTTCCATTTATTTCCGTATTTCTCTCTCTTATTCATTATCCCTTTCATTTATATCCCATTTCCCTTTATACCTTTATGCATAGCCTCTTCAGGATTATATTTCTTCTTTACATAGTTCTCGAAATAAATATATTAAATAAAGCGAAAATGAAGCTTTCCCCCTGTGCATTTCCTATTCACTCCACTTCCCCTCCCCTTCTAATCGACTCTTTTCTCTCTCTTCTACACCTTTGCCCTTGTTCATTCGTGCATCAAGTGGTCCTGATTCTCCATTGGGCTGGCTACTTCTTTTGTTTCTCCCCCTCCCCCTCTCACTTCCCTCCACTCTCTTCATCAACAATCTTTTGTTTCGTTCTGCCACTTCAAATTGATTTTCTCTACTCGTTTTCAGTGGAGGCGGCAGAGGAAAGAAGACTGGGAGAGGTGAATTGGCTGTAGAGAAGAAGGAGAGGAAGAACGGAGAGAGAGGAGAGGAGGAGAGGTAAGAGGGACTTACGAGGGAATTAGGATGGGGGGAGAGAGTTACGAGGGAATTAGGAGGGACAGAGATACGAGGGAGCGAAAGGAACAGGACTGCACAGTGGGAACGGTGTCCTTGTTTAGAGGGAAATGGATGATGACAGAAGGGTTCAAAAGAGGGAATGAGAAGGGGGAGATAGACGGTAAATGGGGTGGATAGGACGGAGGGAGAGGGGTACGGTAGGGAGGGGTACTGTAAGAAGGGATTGGAGTGATATCTCGTTAGCAGTATGTAGATAGATGCATTACTGTATTTAGCCTGGTAAAGGCGGTGGCTGAGATATCCCCCTGATATCGCCCTCTTGAGAGTCGCCAGCCATGCCTTCCTTCTTCTGCATGCCCTTCTCTGCATGCAATCGACAGATCGACTCTCTCGACAGGAGACAGGCCAATCTACAACAGGTACAACTATCGATCGAGTCGGGCACGTAGATAGTACAAGTAGTTGAACGAGTACACATTTATACCGTACTACGCTAAATAAAGCATATTTGTAAGAAAAAAAGAACGCCAGTCTTTGAGTCTTGAGTACGTGTGAATTGCCAATTATAAGGGAGGCTTAACATAAGGCGTTAAGGTTCAGGACCTTAGCAAGGTTAAGCATTGCCTTGCAGGTTCCCCATGAAGTAGCGCGATATGCACGAAGTCTCGAGGAGTTGCTACTCGATATGAACCATATCAAGGAATTACCCAAAGTCCGCTTTTATTCAGTTGATTTAGGGATGTGCTGTTATTACAGGCTTGTGAAGTTAATGTTGCTAATGGGATTACGGTAGCTGTTAGCTGAATGTGAAACATATCTCAGCCGGGTGTCGAGGGTTTAATTGATCTCGAGGAAAGAGGGACGTTGATTGCGTTGAAGAGAAAGAGATGAAGGGAGAAGATTGGGAGAGAATGGAAGGGAGGGAGGGAATGAAGGCTATTCTGGAGAGAGTGAGGGAGAGATTCCCTCTGATTCAGGGAGAGAGAGGTAAAGAGGAGGGAGAGGGGAGACAGAGAGAAGAGATACGACGATGCTCCCCGTTGCATACACCCGTATAATGAGATGAGAATGGAGGAAAGGAGAAAGGAGAGGAAAAAGAGGAAGAAGAAGGGAAGGGGAATGGACTGAAGAAGGCGGATGAAGTGGAGGGATGGAGGGGCACTGTGCAGATTGGCAAAGTGTCTTTTGTACTTTGAACTCTGCTGCCTTTTCCCTTTGACATCCTTACGTTTCGCGATTGATTGTGCACACTTGTGGAGTGCGAGGAGTTGATGGAATAGTTAAGGAGGAAGAGGAGAGAGGGACGGAGAGTAAAGAGAGAGAAAGGGTAGAGAGAGTCCCTCCGAGGGAGAGGGAAAGGACTCCGTAGTAGTAAAAGAGTTGACTTGCAAGGGGGCTAATAAGGCCCATGGGGATTGAGACTGAGAAGGGAAAAGAAGGGGAGACTATTGGATAGGTTGGGGAGGGTAGTGAGGGGGAGGTGATGGTTTGTGAGGGAAGAGGAGGAAAAGGAAGGAATGAGAAGAGGAGGGGTGTAGAGTACACCTTCCGAATCGCGTCCATTTAATCGAATTAGACCATTTTTCCGTGGTTAGGTTTCAGGTATTAGTCATAACAAGAGAGACTTTCTTCATGTCATTCATGAACCCCAGAAATTCGGTGGTCGGACTCGATCCAAGAGGTCTAGTGTAGAGGGTTAGTCTATGCGTCTAGATTGGGTAAAATATGAATGAACGGAGAGTGGTGCACTGTATACCGTACTCCCCCCTCCATCCCCTCAGCTCTCCTCCAGGAACTCTTCCGTCTGCACCAATTGCGTATCCTCGGTCTCTCGGATAACGATATCTACCGAGTCCCTCCCGAGATCTCCGCCCTCTCTTCACTACAGGAACTCAATCTCAGTCGAAATGGTCAGCTTCATTTACGGGATACTGTATCTCTTTCCAACGGACTTGTCAGTAATCGACTAAATAAGCATAACGAGGTGGTTGTCCTATTCGTGGGGCTATACGATGATCCCCGAATAGTGGACTAACAATGAGACTGGTTTCCTCAGTCTTGTCGTTGTTTTGAAGTCCATTATACTGCAGGAGACGGGGGAGAAAAGCAAATATTTGGTTATTTCAGATATCTCGGATCTGCCGGATGAAATCAGAGAGTGCAAGGAGTTGAACAAACTCGAACTGTCCTCCAATCCATTCGCTAGGTCAGTCAAATACTTGATGGTTGAGGGGTGGGGATAACTTAATGCTGAATTCACAACTTTGTCATATTGTGCTATGTTGATGACATGGTGGCTTCGTTCTTGGAAAGGTCCTTATCTAAATGCTAATGACCCTTGTTAGTGGCAATATCTGCTATGTGTCTGTGGACTGAGAGAGTACGGCAAAAGGGTAGATGGGGGGAAGATGAGGAAGGAGGTTCTCATACGTGGGCGACTTCCCGGCAAGATTTTGAGAAACGGGCCTACCAGTGTACGAAATCAAGCCTACCAATTGAAATTTTGTGGGAAATATAGGTCTACCAAAGGAAATTTCCTAAGAAATTTGGGCCTACCACCCGACGGTCGGGTCCGTGCCCATGTATGGGAAGTTCCCCCTGTCTCTCTTCTACCCGCACGATATGCATAATCCTCCATACTAGACCTTCCGAATCGAGTCCATTTAATCGAATTAGACCATTTTTTCGTGGTTAGGTTTCAGGTATTAGTCATAACAAGAGAGACTTTCTTCATGAAACATAACCCCAGAAATTCGGTGGTCGGACTCGATTCAGGAGGTCTACCCCGTACACTCCCGTACCCTCCAGTCCATTATCTTCTCTTCTTCGTTCTTTGCCTAACGCCCATCAACTGAAACAATTGAAATGCCGCACAATTCGCTTGTTTCTTCGCGCGTCTTGTGAGGGTTCCGATGATTGTTGTTTGGCATGTTGAGTACACACTCATTGACTGAGTACTAGGGAAAGGGATAGTAAGAGAGAGAGAAAAGCAGGGAAAAGGAGGAGGGAAAGATTCCTTCGTGAGTTGTGTTGCGTGGTTGTTGTTAAAGCAGAAGAACAAACGGATCGGGAGAAGAGGAGAGGGAATGAAGAGAGGGATTGAGGGGTTAACAGGGGGAGAGGGGCGATTTACGCACTTAGAGGAGAATAAGGGAGAGAAGATGGTCAATGGGAGGAAGGGAAGGGGACACAGTGGAGTAATATAGCACAAGTGTAAGGAAATGAGTCAGCTTTCTCACTTATATTTTTAAATTGAAAAGAATAAGCCTAGTTGAAGACGTTTAATCAAAGAGCCCTCAACCCGATGTTGAATCGGTTTCCATTTGTGGAGGGAAGAGTATGTATTGATTGCAGGTTGCCCCAGGCCATCTCCCAATTGGCCTCCCTCACTCACCTCGGTCTCAATGACATCACTCTAACCCAACTTCCCACTGACATCGGATCGTTAACCCACCTGCAGTCCCTTGAGGTACTCTATCACTACGGTTCCCCCTTTTCATGTCTTTTGAGCAGTACAAATCGTTTATTCGCTCGTCAGAACACTGATAATTCCCTTTACAGGTTCGCGAGAATCTCATCCGAACGCTTCCCCCTTCCCTGTGCAATCTATCGAAATTGGAAGTGCTCGATGTTGGACAGAATGAGATCGATCAACTGGTTGGTTCAGCTTCTTTTGTTTTTTTTTTAAATTAGTATTTTACCAATCTAGAAATTTTTCGTTCCATCGCATTCTCCAATAACCTTATAACCTAGTAACTATGTTTCTTGCAGCCTGCATCAATGGGTTCACTCGTTTCTCTTCGTGAATTGTACGTGGATGCAAACGATCTGGAGAGTCTGCCTGATCAGGTTCGGTGCTTACTTGATTCTCGTTTACGCTACGCTTCAAGCGTATTCTATTCACGTTCTTTTCTTTATTCACTCCTACAGTAGATTCTGTAGATGCTCGTAGGTGCTTCTTTTTTCTTCAGTCCCCTTTTTATTATACCTTTTCCTTGTTCAGATCACCCAATGCCGTGCCCTGGAGCAATTGGATGTGAGTGAGAACAAGTTGATGTTGCTGCCCGATGACTTCGGCGATCTTTCCAATCTCACGGACCTCAACGTTAGCCAGAACTGCCTACAGCAGTTCCCCAATTCCATAGGTACGGCCCTAGTCTTTCACTTTTTTAAAATTCTTTTTGAAGTATGTTCAAATTTACATATTAAATATAAACCGTAGCCATTAGAGTGCTTACCTGATCTCCTTAATGGACCTCCATTCGGAACCCCGTAATCTATTCAAATCCCAGACGGCATCCTGACGGATTCGATTAGTTTCTCTTCTATGCCCTTCCCTCTCTCGATATGCAAATTAATCTAAATTAGCCTGGCTACGGTACTGAATGGTCCTCTTGTAAGGTCGCCTCCGGCGGTTAACAATCCTGAAAGCGGAGAAGAATGCGATCACGTCGTTGAGCATGTCGATAGGCAATTGTGACTCGCTGCAGGAACTCTTCCTTACGGAGAATCTGTTGACGGTGAGCGGGGTCCGGTGGATTGAATGGTGTGTTGGAGAGAGATATCACTGTGTAGTCATACTGCAATTCAACCGCCATTTGGCGACTCTTTATTACAAATTTCCTCAAAAGTAATTTATTATTTTTGTAGGAACTTCCCTCGTCAATCGGAAATCTCCGATATCTCAAGACGCTCAACGTGGACAAGAACCAGTTGACAGCAGTGCCGACTACGGTAAGTTGGGGGGAGTACTGTAGTTAGTCAGTCAGACTTAATTATCTCCTCATATTCCGAAAGGGGAAAATAATAGTCCCATTTGCGTATTGACCAATTGCAGATCGGAGGCTGTTCCTCCCTCTCCGTTCTTTCCCTTCGCGACAATCAGATGACGGAACTTCCAATGGACATCGGGAAGTGCGAGCGACTCTCCGTCCTCGATCTCTGCAGCAATCGAGTCAGTTAAACACTTCTCACCTTCTCAATTACTGACGAAGGAACCTTTTACGAGCTACTTTCGGTTGTATCACCTTTATATGGACTAAGATCGGATTGGGGTCCAAAGGTGGGGAAGCTTGATATAGATACGAGAGGTCGAGGACTTCAAATCTTCTTTTAAAAAAACCCGCTCACTCCGAGGTGCCGAGATATCTTGAGTATCCTCTTGATTCTCGCTTGGCGCGTACTTCTCCCGAGCTACTGTTGTGCTTAAATGAGGCAAAATGACGTAGTTGATAATGCTGTGAATGGTGTGATGAGAATACATTGTCTGTAATTCTCATCCTTCCCAATGATAATTCCTCGCTGTTCAGCTGTCCTACCTTCCCTTCACCATCAAAGTCCTCTTCAAACTGCAAGCATTGTGGCTTTCTGAGAATCAGGTACGAACCCTCTTGACATTTACTCTATTCATGAGTAGCTTCAGCATCTTAGAAGTGGGTTAAGTTGTTAACTGATGCCCAATTAGTTATCAAATTATCAAATACAGAATAAAATAAGGAATGAGTAAGTTGCAGACGCAAGCTCTCCTCAAGTTGCAAGAGGAACGGGAGCCTCGGACGGGGGTGAAAGTGCTCACTTGCTACCTTCTCCCTCAACAGAGTGCCGCCTCCCTTCAAGGTATTCATGTCTTCTCTTTTCCCTTTAAGGCAAAACGGCTGACGAAGAAGAGCGATTAGTGGTGCGTGTAGACAGTCGAGCACTTTGCATGGCATTTGTCTCCTTTAACTTGATTAGTCATTCTATTCATTCTATTTACTCATTCTCTTCGTTTCTTTGCAGAACCCGAGAATCGTGGCAATCGGTCCTTCGTGGGTGGTCCGAAGGTGCACTTCGGGGATCAGGCTGATACCACCGCCGACGAGGAGAAGACGATGGCAGTGGGGGAGTTCACGAGACACGACACTCCCCATCCCAAGCCACATGCTGCCAAGTTGAAGAAGAACACCATTGATGGACATGTGATACATCATGAGGATGAACAGGTAGCGTAGTACAGTAGACAGGGGAAAGCTTAACGGTGGATAGGGAGGAAGGTGAAGGGAGAGCAAGTCGAAGACTTCACGTAGCTAAATTTATATGCCTTTCTCACTCTGACAACTCAATGTACTTTGAAAGTTTACAATGCGATTATTTGATCTGTGGCCGTGAAGAACTTACGAAGTAGAAGACTCTCTTGATTGCCTTGAGAAGGGAAAAGTTGAGTGATGATTCGGGGAAAGGGGAGAAGTCTCGTTTTGATACTCGAGAATGTAGAGACGGACAATTGGATAGACGACAAGAGCGGGAGAGACGTGGATAACGAGGGGAAGGAGAGGGAATGGAGAGGGGAGAGAAGAGAGAGAAAGCATGTACACGACGTCTTACTCATATATCATCCATCTCTCTCAGCAACCCTCCACTCTCCTCCTCAACAAGAAACCTTCGATGGACGCCTCTTCTCCTCCCTCTAATCCTCTGCCTCGATCTGCGTTGAGGTAAGCAGTCCTTGAGAGATGAAAGATGAAAGATGAAGTATTAGTCTCGTACTCAACAGATTCCCCTCGTCCCAGTAGACTCTCAACCTTCGGAGGGTGAGATGGACTGGAATGACTGTCTAGTCTCAATAATCAGAGCTCTTGAATCGCTGACTACAACCATATTTTCGTAGCCACTTTCATGACACAACAGAACGTATTTGGAGACTGACACATATCCATTAAAAGAAGATTAAAAGGTTGCGATTCCCGAGGTCTCCCCTGCATTGACAATCGTATCGGCCAGCATCTCTCTCGATATCTCTGCACTCTCCTACCGGAGTCACACATATCATTATCATTAATTACCATCAATATCTGCTAACCGGACTGGCTAATCGCAAACTGAACGGGCCTCTTACCGTAGTCTTATCTTTATCGTGTGCTACTTATCATGCGTGGGCACAATTCTCTCAATCTCTCTGGAACTCATGAGCTATTAGCACAGCTCAAACCCGCAGCTTATAGTATCTACAGTATTGTGCCCCCGTCTGTAGTGTTACCGTAGTCCCTCCCGTCGCCATAGTTCCTCTATCATATCCCGTTCATTCCAGACAACACCCTCAACCCGAGCGGTCTCCCTCTTCCGCCGCAAATGCAATGAACCAATCAGCCAGTTCGTCAGTTCACGATAACAACAATACGGTAGGTGATGGAGGGGTATACGGTAGTCTGTCTGGTCTGTCTATCGCTCCCCCCATTCAGCCTTCCTTTCCCTGTGTTCCCTCCCTCTCTTGTCCCTTGCTTCTCTCCCTTCAGATTCCCGCTTACCATATATAATGCAGATTGTTCTCTTATTCTCTCTCAACTTCAGCTAGTTTGATCTCTGATCTCTGATCTTTGATCTCTGGTCTATTCTTCATTTCCCCCCTCGCAGGACATTCATTCCCGTTCGGTTCTCTTTGCCCCCATGCCCTCTTCCTCTCCCTCGGAAGAATCGGATGGTCCTCGTCTCAAACGAATCAATACTCCTCACTACAAATCGATACGGGGGACTCAGGATGCGATGACGTCATCCCTCGGTCCGAAGGTAGAGACTAGAGTCTAGCCACGAGTAGTGTGAGTGACGTGCCCTTGACGTCATCACCCTACCCCTCCCCTCCTCTCCTTGGTTGGCTGTGTCGTGCCCCGTGGACCTGCATGGCTTCTCCTCCTTCTCCATCCCCTCCCTCGGGTCCCGACTGGAATTGCCTGACTCCCTCCTTCGGTGTACGGTAACCCGGCTACAGTACCCCTCTCCTGAGTTGCTCTCAACTGACGTGCTCGGTGTGTGGTGAATGTTATGAAGGCCTTCCATCTCTTTTCCTACTCTCTCCTTATTCTTCTTCTCTTTCCCTTCTTCTTCCCTCTTCCATTCACAACTCTTTCCCCCCTTCTTTTGTTTCTCTTCAACTATCGAAACACTGCAGCAGTATTCTATCCTTCTTCTACACCGTACATTTCTGCAGTAACTTGGATAGTAGTCCTCTACTTCGTCTTCTCTTCTCCTCTTCCCGCTCTATCCCCTCCTCCTCTCCTCTCCTCTCCCTCCCCTTTCCCTCCTTCGTTTTCCCATTTCCGTTGGTCGCTTCTCCTTCCCTTCCTCTTTTCCCTCAACGACAAAGGAGAGAATGAGGTCCTAAGAGGTCTCCCCCTCCATTCCATTCCATTCAATAAGTCCCCCTTCCCTCGACCTCATGCTCTCCTTTCCCTCGTTTGCTTCAGCTTGTGTCCTTCCCCCACTCCTCGGATACTGTATCCCTTCCCTTCGAGACCCTCTTCCCCCTACAATATCCGATGAGTGTCCTGTATCTCTGTTCACTCCCCTACCCTTCCCCTTTGCCTTGTCGTCCCCAGTCAGCTGAGCCCATTCAGATGAAGACGATTCGAGTGGTGCGTGACTCTTCGGGTAATCTCGGTCTATCGATAGCTGGAGGACTGGAGAGTACTCCCTTCAAGGACGACGATAGGGGACTCTTCGTGTCGCGAGTCCAGAGGGGAGGACCAGCTGAGAGTGCGGGATTGAGAGTGGGAGACAAGTTGATACGAGTTAACGAGACTGACGTCACGAATGTAGCACACGAAGCTGCTGTGAAGGCGATGCAAGAATGGAAGGAGGCCGTGACTCTGAGGATATTGAGGGTGGAAGAGGACGACAGAAGGGCAGAGGAACACAGGATTAACACGGTGGGTGATAGGGATGGATGCAGGAATGGAGGGGACGACCATGCTTATGCTTTCATTCAACTGTCCCTGCTATTGACACCCGCTTGACCGAGAGAATGAGACTGCGCCCGTCTTTGGTTGGAGTGCCGCGAGTGCATCTACACTAGTAGACACGTTCTGTTGTTTAGCATTCGTCGCCCCTCCACACACCCGATGTCTCCTTCTCTTCTGAAGCCGATTCGTCCAAGGAAACGATCGCCGTGACCATCAAAAGGGACAAGTCTGGCTCGCCCGGATTCTCCGTAGCTGGTGCGTTGAGTGAAGGGAGCGGGGCGACGAATACTAAAGAGCGTGACTAGAGTGTAGTTTGTGTGTTTGAAGGAGGATCGGGGTCAGGTCGGGAAGGCATCTTCATCTCACACATCACTCCAGGAGGAGCTGCGGCTCAGGATGGAAAGTTGGAGGTGAGAAGAGAAGAGGAAGCAGAGGAGGGGAGAGGAGTACGGTAGTGGAGACTGAGTAAATACAGTAACCCCCGTTGAGTGATATGAAGTGAACCACTGCATACAATGTGTGTGTAGTTGCTGCAGCTGCTACTAATATGGTATCATGTTGAAACGTATTCCAACCGGGTAAACGGGGAATGAGAGAGTTCCCTTTACAGTTGGGAGATCGAGTGCTGTCCATTGACGGAACGAAGATGAGGGACACGAGACACGATCAGGCTGTTGCTCTGTTGACAGGGTTGGCCGATAAGGATGTGAGTGGGGTACGCTAGATTGGGAGGGAGGGGGGGGTACTGTAGGGTCGAAATAATAGTCAAACGCAAAGAGATACCAGAACTCCCGTGGTTGGGTGTTCTCGTCTCTTCTCCAGACTAGAGTGTAGTTACTCGTATCTGCCCTTCAGGTGCATCTCGTAGTGCAACGTGACCGTACAGCCAACCCGATCCTGTCGCCCCTCCCCTCCACTCCTCTGCTCACTAACAATGCCCGTACCCCCTCCCCCGCCTCTTCCCCCGTCTATTCCCTCGGAGAATCGTCGTGGGATGGAAAGGTTCCATTTTATAAGTATTTGTTTGTTTTGTTTGTATATCATACTTATTAAGTCCTTGGTCAACTTTATCCCTGATTCAGGTGGAGACGGTAGAATTACAACGAGAAGGAGCTTCGTTGGGTCTGTCGGTGGTTGGGGGAATCGACCATGTGTCCCATCCATTTGGAGTCACTAATCCTGGTGAGAAAGGGAAGGGATGAAGGGGAGATGTGAGGGAGAGTAAACTATAGTGAAGTGGGGGGATACGATAGCCAACTGTTCTCTTATTCTCAGGAGTCTTCGTATCGAAGATTGCCTCGAATTCGCCCGCTGATCGATGCAAACGATTGCGAGTCGGAGACCGTATTCTGAAGGTGAACGAAGTGGATGTGGGACAAGCCAAACACGCGACTGCTGTAGAGGTACGGTAGGGGAGGGAGAGAGGGTATTTTTACGGTAGGAGGGAATATGCCGCTCCTGGGGCCGTATCCCGTTCCCGTTAGGTTCATTAAGACTACATCTATACTGCCCATGAGGAATCCCCAATAACGAATAGATGACACAAGTATTTCAGAGGTATCAAGTTTATCCGGAGAATAATATACAAGTCCGAGCAATATAATATAACAACATACGAAAAGTAAAACTAAACTAAATAAATACTAAATGGAATGCAGAGGTCGCATAGAGGCGAAGCGCCGGACTCGCCCTCTCCTGAGAGAGGAGCGTTGTCCGAACTCTATCCCCAACTAAATCTGACCTTGTTATGTGGTCCTGCTTATATATCACCTGTCCACATGTGGTTATGTCTGGTGACGTGATATCTCTCTTTCTCTATACCTCTCGTTCTTACATGCTATTCTCTATTACTTTCGAAATGTGTGGCTCTCATGCGTCAATGAGCTAGCCAGTTGCTTGGTCAGTTGTTAGCATGACTCATCTTGTGTATAAAAAGTAGACATTCATGATCTTGTACTTTTACCCTTCTGCCCTACCCATGATAGTATGGTAAATATGGGTACTGTAGGAGAGGAGTACGGGCGAAGGAGGGGACGATGTTAGTGACATAGATGGGAACTGTAGCGCACAGTTATTGTGGTGTACACAGTGGTGAATTATCAAGCCTACATACCAACTGAAAATTTCTATCAAACTACCTGCTACTAAAGTAAAATGCCAAAAATATTTGGACCTACCACCCATACTATGTGTTGGTGCCCACGTATGATCATCCTTCAATTGCAGGCTCTCAAGGCAAGCGGGTCGAAGGTGCGACTCGTAGTATCACACGATCCCCAACCATCGGGAATGAAGGAGGTGACAGGGAGGCATTACTGTAGGAGAGGGTTCGGTATCTACAGTATCCTCTTGAGATTATGGTACGTCGGCGGGGAGAGGGCGCATTGGGAATATCGATCCATGGAGGAGTCAAGAGTATTCGGGCCAATCCTAGGGATCCCAACGATGAAGGCATCTTCATTGAGAGGGTAAGTATGGGAAAACTGTCTATTTTCTATCTTATTTCATTCTATTATACGCTGTAGTTTACGATATTGTACTACTTGATATCCCGTGCCCCTAACTGATCTCTCCCCTTCAGGTGGAACGGGGTAGCATCTCCGAGTCGGCAGGTCTCATTGCGGGTCAGAGGATAGTGGAAGTCAACGGAGAGTCGTTGTTGGGGGCGACGCAGGAAGAGGTAGACTAAGACTATTCAATGCATGTCCCCCTTCCCCCCACCCCCCCCCCCCTTTCAGGCTACCGTATAACACTAGGTGCAAGAAAGCAAGCGAAGCTGTGCTTATTATTGGCCTAACATTAAGCCGGCGACTAACCGCAGTTGTCTATTTCTACCGTATCCCTCTAATCTTACCGAATCTACCGTACGCCTCTAGTCCTACAGTACCCTCAATCCCCTGTACAGGCTGCATCTGCCCTGAAACGAGCCCATGAGCTTCGGCTGTTAGTGTGTGACGGGTACAACAGTCCGTCGTCGTCTTCGTCATCTTCTATTCTCCCTGCAACCACCCGATCGACCTCTTCTCTGGTGGGTAATCACTCAACCTCCTCTTCCTCTTCCCTTCGAACCACCACAACCGGTCCCGTCCCCCCTCCCACTTCCCAATACCGTAGTCAAACTCTCATCGCTTGAATCAGGGTCCCCATGGGGTTACAGTAACAGGATTACTGTAACGGCAGTTATATAGAGCGTAGGCTGTCCCCTCCCCTTTCCATATTTCCTCTGTCCCTTGTTACATACATATGTGTCGATTGGTTCATCTAATCCGGTTCCTAGTTGAGCTTCTCCTCTCATCCCGTTAAATAGGCCAGTATCGATCGATCCGTATCAATCATTCGATGCTATTGATTTATTAATCGGTCGACTTTCGACTTTCATTCTGATGGGTCGAATGAAAGGAAGTCGATTCACTAATCCCCTCTCTCCCAATTACTCGGACAGCATTCCCGCCCACTCATCTTCTCATACCTACCGTAACCCAGTGGCGGGGATAGTTTTCAGTTTGCGATAGTTGTCCATTCCCCTGCCCTCCCCCTATTCCCTATATTCCCCTATCCCATCTGTGAGCATACAACGTGTCATTTGCTTCCCTTCCCCCACTGTCGCTTACTCCTTCCCTTATCATAGACCCCCTAAAGGACTCCTCTTCTCCCCTAATTCCCATTTGAATTTCCCGCTCGCTTCTTTCCTCTCGCTCCGTCTCATGTTGTGATGCTTCTCTATCGCTGCCTCGCTCCCGCTCCTTCGTCCCTTCTTCTCTACAGTATCCCTACAGTATCCCCTTCCCAAACTCTTCACACTCTCAGTTCAATCTGAGAGAGTTTGTCATCGATTCTCCATCATAAGGAGAATACCAAGGGTGCTCCCCTTTCTCTACCCTCGTTTTAAATCCCCGGCCCATCTAGTTGTATCTCCGTTGTTTCCTCTAAGGAAGTGCCTTAATCCTTTGTCCACTCATCTCTCTATCTCTTATGCCCCCTTCCCTATTCCTCACTTAAAACAACTGCTTATATTAATTAATAATGGAATAAAGAAGAGACTATCGATTGTGAGGGACAGAAGAATACCACACGGGATACTGTAGATCGGCCGATGATTGCACCCCTCTGATTGAACAATCGCCATTGGAAGTATCGATTGTCAATCTAAGAGATGTCATCTATCGGCCGGTCTACAGACTCCAGGGTATTCTTGTCAGTCCCTCGCTGTCATTGTCACTCTGTCATTGTCCCCTGTCAGTCTTGTCTGTCATTGTCTATTCCCCTCTCCTCCCCTCTACAACCGCCTCCTCCGACTCCAGTATGTAAGTATCTCTGTAGTGTAGCTATCGCTTGCCATCCTAAGCCCCGCCCCTTTCCCTCCTCCCATCCACCTTCTTTTCTCTTCTACAGTATCCCTTTCACTCCTCGGTTGTCGTGAATCTTGTGCAATTATCGAGGGTTCGATGTCATTATTGAGTATTTGGAATCTATTCAAATTCATCAATTGAACCCTTTCGATGTCGTTGTGAGCAGTCGCGATCTTCGTTCCTTTCTGTCTCCAGAAAGGGATGAATGGTCCTCCGACGTCCCTTTAATGCCCAATGGTGGTTAGTGTCGGTGTGTGTTCCTTTCCTATCTTTCTCTCTCTAATCCTCTCGTGTCCCTCTTCTCTCTCTCTCCTCTCCTCTTCAATTCCTCACTGCTTCCGCCGCACGTCTTCCCTCTCCCCTCCCCTTTAACCTCTTCTTCAGTTCGTCCCCCTTCCCCTTTTTCTTCTTCTTCCTATCATTTCGCTTTCGCACGCTCTTCATTCATTGCAGGTCCCTCCGGCGGTGTCTCCCCCTCCCCCGCAATCTCCCTCCTCTCCCCTCCCTCCCCCCTCTCCCCCCGCTTCTCCCATCCTCTCGTCCCATGAACTCTCGTCTACGACGGTCGATGAAGTCATCAAAGGGGACGTCGGCTGTCCAATTGCTTCGTCGTCTCCCCTTCCCGTCCCTCCTACAGTCCCTCCTACAGTATGCTTTACTCCTTTCCTATTCTCTTTTCAGGAATCGTTCGATAGGCCATACTTTTTTATATCAAGCATGAACTCGGCAGAATTTGGATCATTTCTCTTTTTTCCCTTCCCGTCGCTTAACTGCTTAAAATCCTATCGCAGAATCCCCTCCTAAAAGCTTTATTTGTTTTCATTTCTAAAGGTTCTCACATGTTCTGGCGCCTTTTCTCACTTTCAGTTTATTACTTTGTTTACTTTATCATACTTAGTTGACCCCTTTTCTTACTAAACGTCGGCCCCTAGCCAATACCACTGGACTAACCCCCCCTCAACCTACCGTAACCCTCCGTTTTCCCTTCAGAAGCCCTCTCGCATCCCCCCTCCGGTCGCTCCCAAACCAACCCTTCGAACGAGTCAATCGGACAACGTTCCCTCTCAACAGGAAACAACTACAGAGAGTCCCGAAAGACTGGGATTCGCTTCGAAGTTGAACCATTTTGAGAAGAAGATGGTACAGGCTAATGGACTCACCAGACCCTCTACTTTGCCTGGTAAGGGTTACGGTAGTTTGAGGAAGAGAATGTTAAAGAGAAAAAAGGTACGGTAGGCAGGAGAAGTGGAAAGATGCGAGATACATTTGTGACTTTGATGGGTACGGTCGATCGAAAAAGGAAGGTCGGATTACGGTTGAAGAGAAGCATGAAGGAACTATTACAGAGAAGAAGCCGCTGGTAGATCAGGACGAATTGAAGAGATACAAAGAGGCGGAGACTAAGGTGAGGAAGGGTACTGTAGGGAATAGTGGGGGGAGGTGGGGTAGTATGTATGGGGACACAAGGATTGAAGAGAAGTAGAACATAATGGATTGCATTCAGATCCCCAAACCCGCTTCCCTCGATTCTCCCGAAAACCACGACAACTTCCTCGCCCAATTAGAGGAAAGTCGAATTCCGAGAGGACCTGGGTCGATAAGAACGAAGAAGGCTGAACAGAGGGCCATTGCAGCTGGGTTGATTGAAGAGGACAAGGGATTGACTGAGGTGAGGGGAGTAGAGGGGAGGGGAGAGGTAGTTGAGAGGGAGAGAGAATTAAGAGGGAACAGTACGACTATGATGTATTTAGACGGAGATGATGGAACGAGAACTGGCGAAGAGGGAACAATGGAGGAAGGAGAGATTGGCGAGTGTAGTGAATGCGAGGAACGAGATGAATGCACTACTACAGAGTGTGGAACCGGTGAGTACTCTTTACGGGTATACTGTAGGTTGACAGAAGAAGAGGGAGTCGGACCCCCTTCAAGTCCCTTTATTACCGTATCCCCTCCCTCAGATGCTTCGAAACATTGAAGAGTCCACAACTAAGCACTCTGCCGCAGACGATATTCAGTTTGCTGACGAGGAATTGTAGGAGATTACGGTAGATGAGAGGGTTTACGGTGGACTACAGTAGTCCGTAGATGGATCCGCTCATTCCACTTCTCCCTATTATATGTACAGTATTTAACCGACTTTCACTCTTAGTTCACTTACCCCCTAACTAACCTGTTATTATATTTTGCCTTAAATTCTATGACGTTGACTACTCCTAACTGACTTTATGAGATGTTGTGATAGAGAGGCAGCTTTATTCCTATTTATATCACTCGCCGCACGAAAAAGTCATCCCTTACTTTTGTTCAATTTACGCAAGGTTTTGTGTCCAATCGGGCATAGCCTTCGATCCGTTTTACACATGTTTTATGCATCTTCATCTCATCCTTTCTTTCGTTTTGTTCATTTTTTGTAGCAGAGCTAAGAGTATCGTATATCTCACTTGATCTTTGTACCGAGGCCCTGTTATCCAAGGTCTTTTCTGTTGTGATAGCATACTGATGACTACTATTGCATACGTGATTAAACATATTATTTTCTATATATTGAATAATGTAATCGGCATACAAGAATAGCGAATACCGAGGGCATCGGATAGATGCGGCAATTAATCTCCCCCTCTCAGAAATGAAAGGAGGGGCGGGCTGCGAGGAAATTCCGCACAGTGTACGCCATAATTTTAATTATTTTTTAAATTTAAAAATAGCTTTTGGCAAAAGAGCAATGAAGAGTAAAAGTTACCGTATAGTTAACCGAAACATCGAGGAGGCCAGAAGATTACGGTAGATAAGACAGGATATTATGGCTGAAGTAGATCATGCACTCCCGTCCCTTCCCCACCCCTTGCATTCCTCTCCCCTTCCCCCTTTCCTCCTCCAATCGCTTCCCTTCTCCCCTCCCCATTTCCCATGCCTAACATCTTCACCCGTTTCATCTCCCGTATCACCCACGGCCGTCCACCTCCTCCCCGCTCCCCTTCCCCTTCATCCTGTTCTTCGTGTGTCTCCTCTCCCAATTCCTCCTTCAACCCCACTGAAGTCACCCTCTCCCTTCACCGATTCCATCAACTCGAATCGTGTTGTTCCTGTCCAATCTGCCTACGCACCTACAATTCCAGTCAGTCATTTACTCTTCCATTTTCCACCTAACCTACCGTACCCTTTTACCGAACTCCTACTACCTTACCCCTCCTACCGTACCCCTTGAGATTCGCGTCGTCCCCTAACCCTCTCCTGCGGTCACATTCTCTGTGCTTCATGCGTCCCCCGAATCTCATCGAGAGTTCATCGCAAGAACGAGTGAGTCTTTGTTTATACCTATCCGCTGAGTCGCTATAAAACGACATTATTTATTTTTATCTACTCCCTCAATTATGTTTTTGACAAAAGAACCAAAACAGCAAATGGCCTGATAACGATTTGACTTTTTTCCAGACTCCGTAAAAGATGAGTCTTTGTTGAGATTGTCTTGTCCCCAATGTCGAGACATAACACGAGTTAGCTCACTCGATAGTCTTCTGCCTGCGCGAGATCTCATAGGTAAGGTTCGACTTATTCACACAATTTTTTACTATCTACCATATCCGAATTGACTACTCAATAAGTTTCTTCCATTTATACCATAGAATTTATTTTATTTATTTATGTCATAGATTTGTATCATACATTTATATCGTACACCTCGAAGACTGGTTGACAAATCCGGGACTGGAACGTCCAGTCCCGGAAAAAGTGAGACAATAGCTTCTTGGCTCAAAAAGGAATATTTAAGCCTCAATTATTATAGATTTGGATTCCTCGTAATCGATTTCTATGCGAGGTATCAACAGATTTTGAAAAAAACCGCAATTTATATAGATTACGGTAAACAGTTTTGCGTGATACTCCGGACTACGGTACTGGTCGATTTCCCTTGCGCGTCTCAAACTTCTAGTACTCGACGCCAATGAGGTACTTGCAATAATCTAAAAGGTAAAAAAGAGAACACATCACAAATAGAAAAAATAAAAAGCGACCAGAAATCAATCGGCGAAGCGACGCTCACCACACAAGCGAAATCGATCAGTACCGTAGTCTGGAGTATCACGCAAAGCTGTTTACCGTAATCTATATAAATTGCGGTTTTTTTCAAAATCTGTTGATACCTCGCATAGAAATCGATTACGGGGAATCCGAATCTATAATGATTGAGGCTTAAATATTTCTTTTTGAGCCAGGAAGCTATTGTCTCACTTTTTCCGGAACTGGACGTTCCAGTCCCGGATTTGTCAACCAGTCTTCGCGGTGTACGATACCATAGATTATTTATGCCATTTATACTCAATTGGTAAATATTTCAGCAATCGCCGAATCACTGAATGGAGCTGTGCGGGATACTGAGAAGAAGAGGGAAGAGGAGGAAGTGAAGAGAAGGGAAGAAGAAGAGGAGAAGAAGAGGGAAGAGGAGGAAGTGAAGAGAAGGGAAGAAGAAGAGGAGAATAAGAGAGAAGAGGAGAGGAGGGAGAAAGAGAGGGTTGAGAGGGAGAAAGAAGAGGGCGAAAAAGAAGAGGGAGAGAAGAGGTTAGAAGAGGAAGGAGAAGAGTTCTCATCGAGCGATGAAGAATCGGATGAAGAAGAGATGAACAGTGAAGAGAAGGAAGAAGGGAATGAGGGAGATGATGAAGAGACGATGAGTGATCTAGAGGTAAGCTTTCCATCTAATCGATTAGTTTGTCCAGCTTCACTTTTTCACAGGAACAGTAGAGAATAGCTGTTTCCCAAAATAAATAACTTACGAATCCACTATCATTCAGAACCCCTTCTCGATAGACGGTCTTCCAAACTGTCCTGGTCTCTCGAAAGAGGTTACGGTATCGAGAGAGTCTACGGTACCGAAGGAGATAACGGTATCTCTAGCACTACTCAACCAACAAGTCGTGTGATGTCTCATTCCTTACTGGTTTAACCTGCTAACGCTGTGATATGAACTCTGTGAATGATGGAAGTAAATAATTACAAATTTATTTGTCAAACATTGATACAGACACAATATTGAAAGAGTCTTCTCGTTCATCCTCTGCAAACTGCATTAGTAGACCAAGTTGTTTCATGAGCTTCTCTGGAAAAGAATTTTGGGGTTCTGTTTTTGACTCTTTTCAAGGGCTACGTTTCAGAGTTTATGCTCTGTAGGCATATATCCCTATATAATAGAGAACGGTAAGGGTTTTTCTTATACACGTGTACACTTTTGAACGGCTGAACGGATTTGGCTCAAATTTGGCATATAGGTAGTCTTGGGTGCTGGCTCTGGCCGGACAAAAATTCAGCGTATTCCACGCACGGGTTACGGTAGATTACGGTATTTGCGGCTTTCAAACGGCCATATCTCGGTCAAGGAGTAACATTTTCCGTCTTTTTTATGGTAAATTCGGAATCTACGTCGCAAGGCGCATCTTTTGGCATATCAACTTTTTGAAAATGACGAAATTCCAGCGATTTCGCCATTTTGGCTATTTTCGTCATTTTTGAGTTTTTTCTTCATTTTTCTTGTCAGATTGTAGAGCTCGACGAGACGAAGCCAACGGACTCTTCAGCTAAGGATTTGGTTCACGGAGTCGCGAGAAAATCGAGCTGGAAAAAGTCGGCCACTTTTTACCGTGTTTCAGTAAAATTCAATTTTTGAGCTTCATTTTCAATTTTCGGTTTTCACCAGTGGATAGAGCACGGGTAGGCGCATCGAATTATACCGAGTAGCATGCAAAACTCTTCCTGGGTACCTTATTTGGCAGGCCCAAACTTGACACTCGAAAATCCCAATTTATTACGTCGTTTCGAAGATTTTCGCATGACTACCGGTATAGATGGATGCAGCTCGTCGAGTAGAACACGACAGTACCAG
>LS885537.1:41548-93720 GCA_900490955.1 Micoletzkya japonica | reverse complement strand
TTACCTTGCGGGGGGCTCCGCCAAGGCACACCTTTCCCCGGTTACGGATACCGTAACCCGAATCATTGAAAGGGGTTATTGGAGTCGTTTTTATGGATTTTTATGCCTCCCATTGTATTCGCAAGGGCAAATTAGGTATATTCAAGTATTTTAACGGTAATCTGTTCTGTTGAATTTTCCGTTTCCTGCTCCCTTTAATAGCCACTACTGTTTGTTCTTTCAGCACGATGAGAGTCAAAGTCATCGCTCCTCCCGAGCGTAAGTACTCCGTGTGGATTGGAGGATCCATCCTCGCCTCCCTCTCGACCTTCCAACAAATGTGGATCTCCAAGGCTGAGTACGATGAATTCGGACCTTCTATCGTACACCGAAAGTGTTTCTGATCATGAATAAGAGGAAAATGATTACCTAGATTCAAGAATCTCTTAGTCCTCTCACAACCAACCATACGTTTCTCTTTCCATTTTCTTTTACTCTGATTCATTTAAATTATCATCTTCTACCTTTTCTCTAATTTTATTCACTACAGATGTAAATTTATGCTCATATTATGTACATAGTCTATGCCGAGAATTTTAAAAAATGTTCTTCTTTTCTTAGTTACTAACTCATGTTACAGGCTTTCAAGTCTTTTGCCAAGTCGTCTCGCATAATTGTGTATGGGTATATATACCTACATATCTCTCATGGATTGATTTTTTCAACGGAATAAAAATTCATTTCACAGAGCATTCATTATGTTATCTGTAGGAGGTATAAAATGCGATATCCCTCCCCCATTACAGCTTCTCAAGGGGTGTTTGAAGTTTTACTCGAAAATGATCGTGGTGATTCGGACAATAAGATGGTTAATTTCCATGGAGTTGTTGATGCAGTCAGTCAAGGAGGAGCCTTGATTCCAGTGGAAGCGAGTGTGTCCTTCCTCTTTCCGTTTCCTCATAACTTGTTCGCATCACTGAATACTCTCTCATAATCGAGACTCAAACGTTGTGTGCATGTCTACTTCATGTTTTGCTTCGCTTTTCTCCTCTTCTTTTTTCTATTGTTTTTTTCCTTCTATTGTAGCCGCTGTTTCCGAAAAACTCTGCGTATAACATAGAGAATAACCAAAAAACCCTTTAATTCTTTGTCAGTTAAGAATTTTCAGTAAGCTGTAAAAAGCATCACAAAAAGTAATCACAAGAAAAAGTAAGAGTGTGAAATGAGATGGTCCCGAATTCTTTTTCCGTAGCCCATCAATATCCCCTTCAAGTCGTCAACCGTCCATCATTTTAACTATTCAGGATGAGTCCCGGCAACAGCCAATGTTTCTATTGTTTTTCTTGAGAGAGCTGCTCTGCCCTCCCCTCGTAGTATTCTCCTTATTCTACCCTCTCCCCTCCCCCTCATCCTCAGTCCACAAGGTGTATTTACCTCTTCCTTTAATGTTCACCCTTCCCTGCTCTATTCATAGGGATGCCCCATCCGCTCCTTTATTCATTCTGGTATCTGATAGTTGTATCGCATTTCACATTGTGAGCCTTTTAGAAGCCATAAGTTCGTTATTAGTCAACCATGAAACATACATAAATAGTCCACTCCCCCCTCGCCTATTCCCCTACTCGTTACTTTCCCCTTGTTCACAATCTCTCCATCACTCTTCATCACTCATTCTCCCTCTCAGCTTTCATCTTCTCACCTTCTCTTCTTGTCACTTATTCCACTACCGTTGCTCCTTCCAGTCCCTGCTATATATTCATTCTCATACAAACGAACCTCCCATTTGTCTTTCAACCGTGCAGATCTTAGTTAGTGTTCAGCTTCCGTAGACCAATTGTTGATCTGGTATGAGTGTTGGATAGATAGATGGTTGTTGTGTCAAGTAGCCCCTCTCCCCTCTCCTGTCATCCAATGCCACAGTTCTCTCTTCAGTGTAATCACCTCTCCCCCCCCCCTTCATCCTTCCCTTCTCATCATATTTCAGTCATCTACTATGTTGTCTACGTCGACATACGACCGATCCTTCCACTCTTCTCATCGAAGTATTCGACAATTGCCGAAGGAAGACGACAACGAGATTCAGGTGGGCATTAGTAGTTCTTGGGATTGTGATTGGTTTTTTTCTTCTTTTTGATTGGTCTCCCTCCTGCTTAGTTATTTCATACTCTATTAGAAGATTATCTCATGTCCCTGCAGATCAGTCCAATATAGATTTAAAGGGAGTGAGAAGCGATAATAAAATTCGGCCAAATTATAATGAAATTTCTTATTTTACCTTTAGAAATAATAAGAAACATAAAAATAATCATTAAAAAATTTCAAAAAATTCCAAGTGCGAAATTTATTTTTTTCGTTCCGCGGGTCGGGCGTTCAGTATAGTGATTCCGTTGGCTGGGCCCCTGTCTGCTAAACACAGTAGCGTCGTCGTTGGGCGAAATTTAAGAAAAATCATTTCTCGAATACTATTAATTTTTATAATTTTTTCTTTTGTTTTCATACTAATTTTGACAAGATCTTTTATATAAGCTTCACTTGAAAATCACTTCCATGTCCCTTTAATCTGCATAGGACATCTATATCGACATTACAATTCCTTTCCTCCATCCCTCCAGCATACCCTCCCTGAACTCTCCCCTCAAGTCAGAATCCGCAGTCTTCCCCTTCCCTTCCCCATCCCGATTGCTCCTTTTCCCTTGTCTCTCGTCTCCCTTCCATACAATGCCTCGCTCTCAATCATCTTCCACTATGTCGCAGTAGAAACAAAGAGCCCTTCGTATTCCGATCGACGAATCGCAAACTGAAATAGAATGTAGTGTTTATGTTTCGCATTTCTTGTGTGGTCTTCAACAAGGATTACATGCAAATCCCGTATTACATAGTTTATTTTGACGTCTTATTTATCTTCCTCTTTGAAGTGCAAATATGACTGAAATGGTCAACGGGGTAGAATGGGGGATGGGGTGTATAATTAATCAAGCGCAAAAACCGATTAAGCTGACTTTGGAAACTAAAGCCAACGCGAAATACTTTGAGATGATTTTGTGGCCCGAGTCCGCAAAGTCTTACAAGCCAATAGTAGTAGTGAGTGTAGATACTCTAGATATAGCCAATTAAGTGGTACTCAAGAAGAGGAGTAAGATGAATGGAGTAGTCGACAGTTGACTGCATCACTACATCACACTCATAAATCAAGCGAAGTCTGAGACTGAGACTGAGGAGAGGACAAGGGAGGAGGAGTAAGAGGGGTGGGAGGAGGGAGATAGACTCCCCTCTCTCTCGAGATCTCTTGTCCGTCCCTCACAGAAACACCTCGATCCGTGTGTAACCCCTTGCCATGTCTTCCTCTCCAACCAAGAAGTATTCGTCTTCTTCCTTCTATTCCCTTCCCGCTTCCGATCGTCGTCAACGACTCATGAAGAGGACTCACACGATGCAATCGGAGTACACGACGTTCACGAGTCAGGAGAGTGCAGAATCCAGAAGGACGTCGTCTACAGTAACCCCTCCCATCAATCCCAACCTCCTGAGGGTTCCCTCCCCTTGGGAGAATCACATCACGGACTTCGAGAGACCTCCCCATCAAAGGGTATGCAAGGCACTCATGTCACGGGATATCTGTGACGTCACTCTCCCCATACCGTTCTCATAGATACCGTGCCCTATGCCAACTGCAGTATCCCCCGTTATTTCTCCGATCCCTCATATTTCGTCTTTCTCTCGTGGATGTCTTCCGTATCTGGATTCATTATCTATGGTCTCCCTGGAATAGCCGATTATTGTGAGAGAGTGGGGGTATGGAGTGAGAATCGAGACATCCCCCATCCCTGCTCTCCCTCTTGCCCCCTATTCGTCTTCCTCTTTCCTCTCTTCTTATTCCACATTCCTTCCCTATGAGTCTTCCTTCAATGAGTCGCTACTCGCTCTCTTTCATCTCCGACACTTCTATCGAGGTTTTCTTTTCTAGTCATCGAGACGGTCACACCGACTGGATATCTTTCACTGTGATACTTATCTTATATGCTTCGGGGTTCGAGAACATTTAGTTATCATTCCATAATTTAGTATATAAATAATCATGAAATTAAGGAGTAAATATTAGTGCTTCTGGTTATACGATGTGGTTCATTTCAGGATGTCATCGAGAAGATTCCAATGCGGGCGAGATCTCAGAGTTGGTTGATACGAACGAGACACATTCTACACGAGGGAAGGGTGAGTTGGGGAAAGACACGGTATTTATATCGGACGAATGGATATTCGGCTGTTGAATGACATAGATTATAGACAACAAATTATACTTTGCCAATTTCCCTTGAAGCATTAATAAAAAATTTCTCTAAAACTGTATAAGAAGCTCGCTTCCCTCCAGCAAACGTCACCGTTCATCTCGCACATAACCTGGATCTTCTCCATTCTCCTCCTCATCATCTCCTTTCCCTGGTGTCTCTTCTTCTGCATCAAAATCTGCAAGTAAGCCCTCCTTTCCTCCCCCCATTGACAGTTCCCTCGACTCCTTGCTTACCTCGTTCTCTTGAAGAGAGTACCAACGGGCGGTCATCTTCCGTTTGGGTCGATTGCAACGGACGAAATCTCCGATGGGAACGAAGGGACCGGGACTCTTCATTGTCATGCCCTGCATTGACACATACAAGATTGTCAGTCAACTCTCCTATTTCCACTTATCTTATCCACTTACAATCAGTTGTGTTTCGCAGCCATTACATATTCATGCCAGCATTTTGCACATAATACCACACATACATTCTTTAGAAGATCATAGTTTGAAACGTATTAAACGTATGTATATCCTCTCCCCTTCCGTAGTTGCTTATGAGTCTCTCTCTCGTGTCAGTTCCCTCACCAATCACAATCGCAGTAACATTCTCCTTCTTCTTCTTCTCATAATAATCGCCCTCTTCAAATCCCACATGCTGTTTAGTGTCGTGACTATGTTCCTTTGCTTCTTTCCTTTTCCTCTTTCCCTGACTCTCTCCTTCCCTCCTAACTCTCCCCCCCTCCCCCTCGGGACCCATCAAGTTGTCTTCTCTTCTCAGATCGACCTTCGTGTGCTTTCCTTCGATGTTCTCCCTCAGGAGATTCTCTCTCGGGATACAGTCACAGTCTCTGTTGAGGTATCAACACAAGAATACAAGGAATACGATGAATACCCTGACTCAGTTGGGAACGTATTTATATGAGCAAGCATACTCTTCACAATGTGCAATGAGCAAGGCACAGCATTCCGACCGAAAGATATCTAATAGCGAATTGACAATTAATTTTGAATTTACTCCACTACGGCTAAATGAATCTGCACCAAATTTTGGCAGCTCTTTGGACTGATGGGGAAGAGCTTAAGTTTTTAAATTTGGTAAGTTTTCGTTCATTGTAACGTCCGTAGTATCGATAGATCACAGCAGAAATCGCCATTCGCTAATGAAACGCTAGGAATGCTGTGAAGGACTTGAGTGTAACTGAATAGTTGCCTTGCAGGCCGTAATCTTCTTCCGTATCAACAATCCCATCATCTCCGTCACTAACGTCAACGATGCTCAATTCAGTACACGGTACGAACTATTTTACACAAAAACATACTAAACGGAGATTTATGAATGCTTGAGGACTTGAGACGGAAGTGATGAATATTGCAGACTCCTGGCTCAGACTACTCTTCGCAATGTTCTCGGTACTAAGACTCTGTCTGAGATTCTATCGGAGAGAGATGCTATTGCAACGGTGAGAAGAAGGGAGGGAATGAGGAGGGGACAAGAGGAGAGTGATCAGTGGAATATAGGGGAGAGTAGGAGGAGAGAACAAGTCACAGCATTCCGCCCGGTGAAGAATGTGTCTAATAGCGAATTGACCACTATTTTTGAATTTCCTCAAGAGTGGCTGAACCAATCTCCACAAAAATTTCAGGGCTTATTGAACTCATAGTAACGAACTTAAGTTTTCAAATTCATAATTTTTGGTTCACTTATTCGCCTACAGGATGAAATCCTACGTGCGGAAACCGCTATTCGCTATTAGAACGCTTGGAATGCTGTGAAGTGACATGGAAAGAGAGCATGATTCAGATCACGGAGAAAGTACTCGATGAGGGAACCGATCCTTGGGGAGTCAAGGTGACACTTTCTTTGATTAATTTTATACGTCACATCTAGCTTACTTTTGAATATATTTCACCGTTTATCTATAAAGTGCAATTTTCTTTATAATGAATATACTATAGTAGATGTAGTTATCCAAATACCTAAAGACCCGTTCGACTGATTAGCATTGAGGTGGAGCGAGTGGAGATCAAGGATATCCGTCTGCCGAACCTCCTTCTCAAGAGCATGGCAGCCGAGGCGGAAGCAGCGAGAGATGCGAGGGCGAGGGTGGTACAGGCTGATGGGGAGATGCTGGCTAGCAAGTAAGGGGAAGGGAAAGGGTTTATGCTTCTCCATTTTACCCATACTCTATTATTACAAGTTCCACGAAAGGTGAGAAAAAGAACGCAAAGGATCGCGAAGTGTCTATGCAAATTCTATGCAAATTCGCGCGCTGATCTGCCTTTCTGGTTCCAATTTTCTTGCGATTCTGTTAATTTCGGCCATGGTAGCACGTAAGGAGTCAATTGGACAGCGTAATCAGCGGGAATAGGTTGTTATTTCAATCAAAAGTATTAGATCATTCCGTGTTTGAGGACAACTCCCGTGCAACCTATAATAGTTATGTTTCACCAACACTATAAATAATTTTAAGTCGTCCCATTTACGGCAATCATTGAAGCTCGATGAAAAATAAGCTAAACCAAAAACTGAGTAGTTCAGGTGCAAGTATCCCCTAATAAGTAGCAAGTATAATTAATCAATAATTAATTGAGATGTCTACGCGAGGCAGCGGATACCTTGTGTTCGAACAACCAGTCGGTCCATCTCCGATACCTCCAAACCCTCTCTCGAGTTGCCTCTTCCCGCAATCACACTCTCGTCGTCCCTTTCCCTGCAGAAATCGGCAAGAAACTCATTGGACTCTTCGCTGACAAACCCGTCAAGTTCACGTGGAAAAGCTGAGTTTTCCTTGTTTTCCTAGGATATCGAATATTCTTCGTTCATTTGATAACAGGTGATAATTCCGCATTCCGGTCATCGAACCATGTCAAAAATAATCGTTTATCGTCATTGCTTTCGTCTTTCATGTGCCACATGAGATTCGCTCTTTATTGTTTGTTAGGATTAGTATCTTAGATATTCATTGTTGCTAGTACGACTATTCCTTCCAGCGAATCTCATGTAATGTGATTCTATCGATTCCACTTGAACTTTCACTTATGATCCGTTTATCACAGAAGGCAAAGAAATCTTTGTATACATTGTAAGCTATGAGAAGTGTACCCGTGAATGAAGGAGAGATTACTCGTAATGATAAGAGATACCCGAGAGGAGAGAAAGGGGGAGGGAGATCAGAATAAGGGAAGGAGAAGGAGGAGAGGGAGTAGAAGGGAGGGGAGAGAGGGAGAGAGGGAGTAGAGAGAGGGCGAGGGAGGCAAGTTGGATGGACGGTCGAGGGGGAAGATGGACACGTCGCCGGACGACTCCCACTCAAATACACATTATTGAAGAAGAAGGCAAAGACAATGGTTTAGGTAGGATAACGTAAAATGAGTTCTCGTATTACTGAAAAGTCGCCCTGTTAGTGATCGTGTTTCACAAGGACTACCTACTTCTATCGAACAACACATGTATATATACGAATTGCTGCCATACGATACCTTTAAACTGGTTATGATTATATATAGATATGTAAGTATAATGTGAATATACTATACCGTCTTACTTCTATAATATATACGATGTGAAACTCACATAGTCTTCGTCGTCGATGTTTCCACTTCCCTCCACAATGTACCCCGTGTAGTTCTTCCCATAAAGAAGGGTCGCTATCCGGAACGATAACAGACCCAGTCGAACTCCCTCGTTCACGAAGGTTCCTACAACGAAGTCCCTTCATACCGTAATCCAAGTGACTGATTGGTCGTCTATAAACCGATAATCGATAACGATGGGGTTCCATCCCGGCTACCAAGTATTCGCTTACCCTTAAGATGTGCTCCCGCGACGATTTCACTCTTCTTCACTTCGCCACTCAGTTGCTCTCCCTCGTTATTCCAACACTTGTCCCCTTCAGAGGCTGATACTCTGTCGGCTGCGCAGATCTCCTTTGGAAGAGAAGAGAAGAAGCCGCGCATCGAGATCAACTTAAAGTAGAGGGTTCACGGTATTCTCGGTCCTGGCTAGTTATGTACTCTCTTCATCTATCCAACTGCTACCACTCCATTCCCCTTCCCCCTTACCCTATCATACAACGAGTCGATCATCCTTCCCGTGGCCTTCTGATGTGTCTCACTCTCGACAGCAATCTGTCGTAGACTGAGTCTCCTCTCCCTGGATCCCTCTTCCCTCCATTCCTCCCTGTCCCTCCTCCCTTCCCTCTTCTCCCTCAACGCTCGTCCCAATCGTTTGTCCGTCATGAAGCACTTCGCCACAACCTGATATTATTGTTTTATCATCTTCCTCCTATGTAGATAGTCTATTTATTGTACTATGTTTGCTCTATTCTCCAGTTGCATGTCTCTGTGTGTGATCCTCTTTCTCTTCCCTCACTGTCTCCCCTTCCCGTATTCCCTTGATATTGCGCAATGGTACAGATTGATATGAGAGAAGAGAAGAGTAGCTGAGAGAGGAGATGGAGGGAATGATAAAAGGAGAAGAAGAGGGGAATGATCGAGTGGACATAAGTGGATAACGAGGGAAGAGGAGGGACAAGGGAGACCGATGAGGGGGAGGGGGAGATAAAGCTAGTGAAGGGAAGAGGTGAGAGTGGGAAGAGGACTGTAGGTATAAGCGACTACGAGGATCATATCCTATATCTGGAGGGAGGTGGCACAGTTGCAAACCGACTCAAGTACTGTACAAGGGGAACTAGTCTTTACTGTAGGAAGACGGTAGTCCTTTGCATTCAAATGAGTCTCCACCTGGTAGACAAGTTCATTCCGGATGAGCGGATTGGAAGAGAAGAGAAGGGAAGAGAAGAGGAATGAGGGAGGACACAGACAGACACACGATTGGGGGACAGACAGACAGACAGAAGAAGGAAAGGAGACGCCATATTGGAACGTTAAAGGGTATACGATGGAGACAGAAGGGAACGGGGAGAAGTATACGACAGGGAGGGGGACAATCAACATGCGATGATTAAGAGGACAATCAATACAAAGAGCACTACTCATCCAACAATAATCGTCTCGGGAGACGGGAAGTGTACGGTACCTTGTTGGTTACTGTAACGGCCTTCTCCTGGAATGCCATGATGGCTTCACTGATCATTGCGGGGAGGGCATCGAGGGTGGCCGAGAGGGAGTACGCTTCCTTCAGACGAATACTCAGGCGACCCAGCCAATCTGCAAGGGACACGCCTTGCATTTCTTTAAATATGTTTCAAAACTGTTTTATATTAAATGACTGCCAGCCAAACTGTGGACATTAGCTGTTGGAACTGTTCGCTGCAACGTATGTATCCCTCGCACCAATCTGTTTCCACTCCCTACAAGGCCGAGTACAGTCATTCTCCCTAATCGTGTATGCCCCATCTCCCCTGTTCCTTCCCTTATTCTCCCTTTATTCCTCCCTTCCCTCTCCTTTCATCCCCTTATGACCCCTCTGGAATGGATCCGAACAGGCGTTGATTACTCCTTGTGTCGGAGGCGCCTTTGCACAGTCCTACCCACTCATTGCACCGTGCCTAACCTCTCCCCTCCTCATTCCCTCGTAAGACTCCCTCGCTCTTCCCTCGGAAGCCCCTCTCTCCCTCATCCCCCGCTGCGTGATCCTACAGAGACAATCACGCGTATTGAGTGTTGATGAAGACAGCTAAGAGGCCATTCATCATTCCCCTACAGAAACGATGAGAGGATGAAGGGGAATGACTGTGAGGGGAGAAGGGTGGGGGATATACCCACCAAGCAGGATAATGTTATTGGTAAGCACGACTCCATAACCTTCCACTAGTCCTTATCATAAAAGAGTCTGGCCAGTATAAGGGGGAAGGAGCGGTAGTCTATGTGCACAGTCATAAAGGGGAGACTCATTGCATCCGACGCTGCTTGATCCATCAAAAGAGAGAGGGACGTGTACAAATATTACAGAGGAAGGAGAAGCGGGTAGATGAAAGGGGAGGGGGACAGGTGAGGAATGGTGGAGGAGTGGGAAGAGGGGGAGGGGGATAAGAAGGGGGAGATGGGGAGGAGAGAAACAAGGTGACAAGACTGACGGACATGGGTAGTGTACTACTGGCTATCTTGGTTTGCTTCATTGTGATGGCGTAGCAAAAGGAGAAACTAGCGATCACAGCATTCCAAGCGTTCTAATAGCGAATAGCGGTTTCCGCACATAGAATTTGATCCTGCAGGAGAATAAGTGAACAAAAAATTATGAATTAAAAAACTTAATTTCGCTACTGTGAGTTTTATAAGCTCTGAAATTTTAGTGGAGATTGGTTCAGCCACTCTTGAGAAAATTCAAAAATAGTGGTCAATTCGCTATTCTTCACCGGGCGGAATGCTGTGCGATGGCTTACTTACAATTAGAGAGAATGGATTGCCTAAGGGCAAGAGAGAGATTGTCTCTTGAGATGAGGGATTGATAAATTGTTGTGGAGCGGAGAAGATGGTACAAAAGAGGGACAGCTGGAGGGAAGGGAAGAGGAGACCCTCGAGAATAATTGAAGGAGAGAGTAAAGGGGAAGATGAGATGGTAAGGGGGAGAGATAATAAGAAGAGGACTGACCAACGAGTGGATTCCATTGAGAGTCCAGTTCACGCCAATCCTCCAGGCAATACGAGAGGGTCGACTCACAGAGACCACGGCACACCTGCACAGAGATAAGGGGGTTATGCAACGAGAGTCTCGTGCCCGGTTGAAATATGTTTCAGTTGTGATGGTACATACCTGAAGTGGCTGTGGGGAACACGTGGGACAGACGGACATTCGAGTGAGGAGGGAGACGCACGACGAAGATAAGGGCGTCTGAAGGGCTAGCCTTATCTTAGGGACCTTACCTTAAGACCTTAAGGACTAAGGAGTAAGACTGACCTTAGTCAACCGCTCGAGAGTGGAATGTGTCGTCTGCAGTGCAGAAATTAGCTGTCGCCAGCCCTGAAACATTTCAGTTCAGAAAACTAACTCTATTTAAAACGTATGCAATTCAATGAACAGAATGTTTCAAGACAATAATAAATATCAATTTCTCCCACCTGCAGCGTTCTTTCCAAGTGTACAGTACTCCTTCTGGGAATGTCTCCAAACGGTTCGATTTCCTCCATCGACCGACCCATACACTCTGTTTCCTCTGCCCGAACTTCTTGCTGAAACAGCTTTATTCAGTCCTAACCAAAGCACTAAGCCCTAATCCTTTCTAACCTTAGCTTTAGCCTCAACACTTATATCCCAATTACCCTCCCTAATGAACCTAAAGACATTCCGCTAGACTCGTTCACACTTCGTTTCACAGATTACCGTTGAGGATCGAGCCGATAATTGGTTTTCGTATTCAATTTGTGAGGGGGATTGGGTCAGCCTCGTGCCTATACACTACACTTGGTTGACTAATGGTAGGGTTGAGATGGGGAGTGAAGGGAAGAGAATGGAGAAGAAGGACTGTCTGTGTAGGGGAGTCGAGGGTGGTCATGGGTATGGTCAACTATCAACTAATTACTCAGTTACTCTTTCGATCAGTAGCCTAACCGTGAGGAATAAAGGACTGACCAGAGGATTGTAGAGCATGAAAACGATGCGGAAGAGTCTTCGATAGAAGAGAGAGACGACCTCGGAGACCTCTCCCTCATCCGATGAATGAGCCTTCTCTCGCAGGTCATTGTACAGATCGGAGAAGACCTGAACTTATCGATCGGTCCGTTCCTTTGTTATCGATCTCCCTCTAGGTACTCCCTCTAAGTCTCTCATCTCCCCTTCCTCCCCCTCTCACTCTTCCTTCTTCCCGTATCGGTCCTCTCTGTGATGGATAAGCAGAGGTTGCGATGAGAAACGACAGATAGGGAAAGGTCGGGAGGGGAGAGAAGGGCGGAGGGTCTTTGAGACAAAGGAGGAGGTGAGAGGGATGGCAGGTTGGGGGGAGGGAGGAGAGGGTGAATGGAGGGAGAAGGGAAGAGAACGGGCAGAGTGGTTGGGAAGACTGGGAAATGGAGGGGAGCGACGGCTAGATAAGAGGGTTTAGCACTGTCTTCAATTCGAGACTGGGAAGATGTTGCGAGGTGCGAAGGGTTGGGAAAAGGAAGTATCGAGATGAAAGGGGAAAAAGGGATGCACACGGACCTTGGCATGGCTTTCGTAGAACGAACCATACGTAGTGGAGAAGAGCGAATCGAGATGACGATGACTACGAACGATCGAAGAGGAAAGATGAGCTGAATGCGGAGAATTGAGGGGGAGTACTCTAGATTCCTAGATACTGATAGAAAGAGATCTCTCATATCCGAGAAAGGACTCGCTCATTAGCCGCGACTCTCGTACACGCATGATCACCTGTTCCCCTCATCTAATCCCATAGGTCAATCGGGATACGGGGAGAGTCATGCTCAGCTATGCTTCACATCGTGGATATAAGAAGGGGACTAACTCTTGAGCATGGAGTAGCTGGAGTGGATGGTCTGTCGCAGAGTTCTCGTTCTATCGTGAACCTGCCCCTCGAAGACCCTCCGAGAGGTCGCCTCCCAGTCCGAATTCGATGCACAACAACCACTTCGACTCGATCCGCAATCTTAAATTCATTACTGATTTAACCTTGTCAATGAGTAGGCCTTGATTAATATCCCGCTAATACTTGCGTGCTAATCTAGAAGACTATGGCCATGGAAAATTGAAATGGCCGTCTAACGAAATTGATCCCCCACCGGAAGGACCTCTCTCCGTAGAGAAAAAGATAGCTGGCGCCACAAAAAGTAGGGAAGGGAAGAAAAGGAAAGAGAAGAGAGGGCAACTTACCAGTTGGACGTGTACAGGAATAAGAGGAAATGGAAGGAAAGAAGAGGATGAAGAGGAGAAGGGATGGGGACCCTCCTGTAGGAGACATCTGAAGGAATGAGGGTTGGGGAAGGAATGAATAGGGGAGGAGTGAATCAGAAGGAGGACAAGGATAGGGGAGAAGAATAAAGGAGGAAGGGGGAAGGGCAGGATCTGTGGGAGGGAGATGGAAAGAGAGTCATAAAGGAGAAGAGGAACAAATGGAGTACTTCATAAGGAGAAGAAGATGGAATGGACTGTAGAAGAGAAAGAGAATGAGGGGAGAGACCAATCGTTTATGACTGAGGAACGATGGTACGCAACCTCGTAAAGGGGAGATGAGGGGAGGAGTGAGGGAGAGAGTGAGAGAGGTATGAGGGAAGGGTCAGAGAGAAGGAAGAGTAGACAGTGATACTTCTGATAACAATCGTGTTGCCTGCAAAGGGAGAGGACCGTCTGGGGAGGGATGATCCACTCTTCCTTCTGTTACTCTGCAACCCCGCCCCCCTTCCCTCTCTCCCGAGGGTACCATTCCCACCCCTACTCCTCTCCCTGCCATCTCCCCCTTACCCTCAGGCCGCCCTTCCCCTTCGTTCCCATGCCACCAGTTGCACTCTGGTAGTGGACACCTGTGATAGTACGGTAGATAAAGCAGCCGAATAAGGAAGACTAAAGTGAGAGGAGGTGGAAAGTGGATGGAGAGGGGTGTGAAGGAGGAGGGAGACCGACAAGGGAATGTGAGGGGCAGGGGGCTTTGAGGAAACCGACGGGGTCAAAATATGGGAAGATAACAAGTTCTTTTTAATTGTATAGCTATTTTTTAAATTCTAAAGAAAAAAATATGATAAGTATTTGTAGACAATCTGAAGTAGTTGAAGAGGTTGTCAGAAGGGAGAAGATTGTAGGCACATCTACCGTGTCTCTCGAAGTATTCCTTCTCCTCTTCTTCTCCAAACCAAGAATACTTCCAATCGAGTGAGTACTCGTGGCTGTTGTTTGAGTAGGATTAGAGGGGTCAACCGAGGGAGAAGCATCTCCTAACAAGGAATAACAGAGCGAGAAGGGATAAGCGAGACGTTTTCAAGGTCATACGCATCTAAATATTGAGCCATACCTATCTCTTCACAATCAATTATTAGTTTTTTTTTCAGTTTTTTTACCATGGTTTATAAACTTTCTAAAGGTAATTTGATGAAAGATAAAGGTTGCGTATCCTCCGTGTGCCGTTCTGTACCCCCCACCCTTCCAGTATCCGACCTTCTCACCTCTCCCATAAACCTCATTACCACTCCTTTTGTGTTCTCATAATATCTCTTCCTCTTCATCTCCCTTTATCAGAGTCTCTACCGTCATTTGCAATCCAAATGTACAGCGTTATTAATTAGAGGGGTCGTATATACAAAGTAGACAAGTAAAAGGGGGAACAGCAAGTAAGAACTCGCACAAACAAGGAAAGAAGGCTATGAGTACAGCATTCACTAACTTCTATTCTTCCAGGACATCTCTCTTCTTAGCTTTAACTGTAATGGAACAAGACCGAGAGAACATCTCAATAGTACAGAGTATCCACATTCAGAGGACAGAGAATACTGATAAGTATATCTCACGAGGAACGAGGGATAACAAGATAGATAGATAGATATATAACGAGCGCTCTACGGTTACTCTACGGTTATTGTACTAGGAAAGGAAGAGAAGGATGGATGAGGGGATATGTGGAGAGATGGTAGGGACTATGCATTCTCTAGACCGGAGTGACAAATCGAGGGAAGAGGACGAGAGAAGAGACACCCGGGCTTACGGTGGACATACTGGCGAGAAGGGAGTACGGTAGGTGAAGGGAGTACTGTACGAGTACGGTAGGGGTACGGTAGTGACTTAACGGGCGAGGGTTCCGATTAGAGAGGCACACATCTCAAAGAACTGCATCGTCTGCGACAGCTTACCCCCAGAGGGAGAAGGAGGAGGAGACTGATCCATCTAAAGGGAATGTAGAGGGTTACGGTAGAAGGGTACGGTATTGATTGGAAATTGGAATAGGAAGAGTGAGCAAACAGCATACATCCATGGGCATGGGAAGAGAACCAGCACGACTTCCACGGAGAGAAGGCTTGGATGGCATGGAGACTGAAGCATGACGGGACGAAGAGGCACTTCCAGCTCAAAACGGGCAATTACCACTGTTCATCATTGGGACACAGCAAAGTTTGCATGTGAACCGTGCATAAAACATGACTAAACAGCTACCTCAGCTTCAATTGTGCAAATACAATAGACGATTTACAGAATGAGCCACTCACGATCATCGTCGACGAGACTCTTGAAGTCTAGAAGGTAGCTTCGTTGATCCACTTGGTACAGTTGCAGACTCATCTTCGGCTGCAAAGGGTACGGTAACCACAGTACCTCCTATAGGTAACTACGGCAGTGTCCCCTCCTCACACCATCTACAATATCCCCGTCTAATTACCGGTTCAGACGACGGATTCTCCGGTCGCTTCCTGACGATTACGTGGTAGGGATTGAGGATCTTCCACTCGAAATCGAGGGACTTCATAGCACGGAACACCTCGTACATTATATCCTCTGTAACGAGTACAGGTAAATGCGCATATCAACAACTCTTCGATAAAAGACGACGCTTTGAAAGCTTTGAATAGTCTACCTAAATGGAATAGTGTAACCAACTGACCAGGTCGACTCTGTGACCGGATACCAAGATGCCATTTGGCCCTCTTGACATGGGGAGACTTCTGAGAGGGTACTGCCGCACTATTCTCCGTTGTCGCCTCGAGGGTGGAGGTTATCTTACCCGTCATGCTCTCTGCAACATCCATATACTTTGAGAGACTCTATGTGAATAATCAGTACGATAGCAATTACACAGTATCCATTCTAACAACCACAAATGGCATACGCGCAATTCTCTCAGGATGCCTATGTCCATGTTGCTGTCCATCGGGATTCACTTGGTAGAACTCCTCGATCGATAACTTGGCAGCTGAAATAATACTGTTCGTTTGTATTTTTAGCAAATTCGCCCCGCATACAGTAATCAAGTACTTACTCTCATCGGCGATTCGCTTGTTGTCAACTATGAGATTGTATGCAATGGAGAGGTGATGGTGGGGGTCATCTCCCAACAGAGCAGCAGTCACTTCTTCCTCCTTCTGGTTGTATCGCTCAAAGCAACGACTTCCCTCTCCATTCATTCCCTCGAGAGATGGTAGGCAAGGAATAGGTATAAGAGATAGTTCACCTCAGCAACCTCTCGAACAGCCTCAATGTCAACGATGGAAGCTTCGCTCTCGTTGACAGGAGGGAAGAGATACACAGGAAGGTCCTTCTGGAACCACTCGTGGTTGCTGAAATATTATAGAGTTGAATAGAATTATATCATGCAATTGAATAGAATCTCCACGAAGCAACTGTTGAAAGGAGTCTAATTGTAAGTAGAGAGGAACGCTCAACTCACATCACATCCTTGATCGTCGCTCGCTTCATCGGATCAACTTGCAGCATGTGAAGCAGAAGATTGACGAGACATTTGTCGAGGTAATCAGGAATCGGGAAGATGCCGGCTCAAGTCAAGGGTAAGCATGACTAACCAACTTTTCAGACATATATACATTGTATAAGCTTTGCTAGGTTTTTGTGCACCATTATTTAAGAAACTAGTTTAGACTTATTTCCTCGCAAGTATTAGCAGAAAAAAGAAGAAGATAAAAATAGACGTACATTTGATCTTCCTGAAGAGAGTGGGCACGTGCTCATCGTCGAAGGGAAGGGTTCCACACAGAAGAGCGTAGAGAATCACTCCACACGACCACACGTCCACCTCCGGGCCCGCGTACAGTCTACAAGCAAATGGCGAACATCTAGTTACTACGGTAAACGGAGCTTATTACAACAATTGGAAGGATCACTCACTTTCCAGAGATGACCTCAGGTGCGGCGTAGTTCGGAGATCCGCAAGAGGTACGAAGGAAGTCACCGTCAGTCATTATGTTGGACAGACCTTAAACCCGGAGCCATCTATGGTGATTGTCCGATCGGATGTTGAGACACGAGCTTGTAGAGCACAGAGTAGTAATGTAAAACATTTGCTATGATTGTTTCTGATTATAGCTATGTAAGGAAGCATGTCAGGTTACTCAAAAGACTAATTACTATTATAGATACGGTAGACGAGGAGCTTACCGAAGTCGGCAATCTTGACGTTGTTCTTCTCATCGAGAAGCAGATTCTCGGGTTTGAGGTCCCTATGGACGACCATATGACGGTGGCAGTAGTCCACTCCCGAGATGATCTGTTGGAAGAAGCGACGCGCCTCCGGCGTTTTTAACTGAAAAGCCAGGAATGCCAAGGATACACAGATAAATAAACTCCCGAACATAAAAAGAGAACTAATTGTAAGCCGAACCCTTCCATGCTTGACGATGTAGTCGAAGAGTTCTCCCCCCGAGACGTACTCCATGATCATGAAGATATCCGTAGGGGTACTGATCACTTGATACCTACAATCAGACATTGCATATTCATTCCTGATATATAATAACTATTTTTGTTAGATCTTAGTATTGTAGAACATTTTAAGAAGACGCTCGAAATACTTACAATCGGATAATATGTGGATGTCGGAACAGCGAGAGATTCTGAATCTCCCTTCGTATCTTTCCCACGACATCGAGTGACTTGATCTTCTGTCTGTTCAGAATCTTCACGGCCACCTTGTAGCCAGTCACCTCATGAATTCCCACTGAAACAACCACATTCGACCTCGGTTCGTAAGTGTCTCCCTTTCTCTCTATATCCCTTTCCCCTTCTCTCCCAGTATTGATGAAAAGGACACACGGCAATTCCATAGACTACCGAAGTAAACAACTCGGAGATTCATCGATTACTTAAGAAACATTGTCAACGTGTCAACCATATACGTTGAGGGTTGAGTGAAGTTGAAGGTTAGAGGAACACTCGATCAGACAACCAAACAAGTACTCTAGTAACAACAACAACCCTTCCACGCACCTTTCACCTTTCCAAAGGTTCCCACTCCGAGAGTATCCTTCAGGACGTAGTGTCCTATCTTGATCTGCGGTTTCGCTTCTCGTTCTTGCTTCGTCAATTCAGTCGAAGCAGCCATTGCTCGATCCTTTCTGCAAATTTCACGTTTATTTTTGCTCCAAAACTGGAATTACACAACCATTTCGAGCAAATAAGTATGGGTAGCTCGTAATTACGCAGCTCGGCAAATGCAAATGCAAAATAATTTGGAAGCAGTAACGATAAACAGCGTGGACTACACATGTGATGTCGGGCAGCCGTCTATTCCTCTCGCACCCTCCTCCTTTCCCGTGCTCTCTCGCCAACCTCTCTCAGGCAAGCGCGCGTATTCAAACCGCATTTTACCATTGACACGTACTACCATAATCTGAGCATACAGTACGCGGAACTTATTTTGAGATTGCAAATATACTTTTGTCAAAATTACATGCGTCGCAAAAGTGCGTGGTGATGTAACTAAGGAGCATAGTATTATGTTCTTTTCGAACTCGTCTTGAAACCTGAAGCTTTGTTTGAGTATGTTCTTTAGTGAGCGAGTAACATAGTTAAAGGGACCCTCTTAAAGGAGCACTCACTTTTTAACCCCCTGGTTTCTTCCTCTCATCTGAAAGAGCAGTGTCAAAAACCTATAATCCTACATTTGCATCTTTTTCCCGCCATTCCCCGCTGTTTAAATTAGGCGAGAAGTTGTATGCAAAGTTATATTGCTCTTCAGGAACCGCGCGAATACGAATGCCATTTGTGAATACTGTAGCGCGCGAGCGGTCTGGCTCGTAGGCACAGTTTATTGAAGAAATGGACACATATGTATTCTGAAAACGACAAAACTGAAGGAATGCCTAAAATACGCTCTTGAGGGATCGCAATGTGCTCAGAGGGGCCCTTTAAAGTAGAGACTTGACTGAATACCTTGTTTTCTTCTCCGAGAATTTTCTCGTGAGACTCTTAACGCGATCGAGACCACTCGGCTGACTTCTACTCTTCTCCTTATGGAAAGGTTTGAGAGACTCCCCGAACTCGTTATATTCCGGCATTCTGCAGAGAGCAGTATTTATGCAATGTGATGAAATAAGTTGAGTGAAATAAAAGCAGAGAGCAAAATGATAAGAAAGGCGTGACGAATGTTGCGAGAGGAATAATGTAGGAGAGACGATGGAGGGAGGGAAAGGAGAAGAAGAGGAAGGGCAACCCAGTGACACTTGAGAAGTTAAACCACGAGACAGGACTTAACCCCTATTGAAGAGGTGAACACGAAGGAGAAGGGAGAGAGTAGCTCATACGATGGCAAGAAGTGATGAGTGACATGGTGTGAACAACCACTGTCATGGCAACTCCCAGAGACAAATGACGCATCTCGAGAATACGGAGACGTCGTATAACTCTCATAAACCGAGACAATCGAAAGATTGGTTGTGGTTAGGGAAAGTGGAACCAAGATGAACGGCTCATCCCGTAATTGAACAACAGAAGGAGGAACGAAGGGGACGGAGAATTGACTACGTTAGGAAGAAGGATGCAGAGAAAATGAGTGGAAAGACCAAAGATGAGAATTGGCTGGGAGAGGATAGAGGGTCGGAAGAAGGGATGAAGGAGGCAGAATTGGGAAGGGAAGATGGAGAGAAGGGGAAAATGAGTTATTAGGGAATATCAGAGGGAACGTACGGTATACGAGATACGCACACGTGACTAGTAGTGAGGGAGAGGAAGGGGGATGGGAGGAGACTATGAGGATAGGGGAGATGAAGAGGGGAGGAAGGGGAGGGAGAGACGAAAGATGAGTCGGAGAGAGTCCAGTAGGAAGGTAGACCAAGAGGGAATTCGTCCACTCGACTACTCCCCGTCCCTCGATTATAATCCGATTGTCCTCCGCCATGCATATGAATCAACCACCGATCAACAAAGTTCCTCCCACAACCCTCCTCTCTTCAACAGTAAACTATACTCTGTCGTGTTTTCTTCCCCATCACAATGTAGACAATCTTCAAAGCTTTTTCATCATCACAACCAGCGTACAGAGATGTGTGTATTGCCTTTGTACATCTTCGATATAATCTCAAACTACTAGATAAAGTAGTAGAAGACTGCCATTGAAAAGTACCATCAAGTCACGTATTGGGAGCAGTTGCAATCAAGATACTTAAAAGGGTAAGTGTCAAAGAAGAGTCTGTTCGATCAGCATTTCCGAAAATCCAGATGGCGCAGGGAAGGAAAAGCTTTTGAACTTTACGTCGAGAATGGCAGAGTCGTCGACGAATACCGAAGGGTACACCTAAAATAGAACTATCTTTGAAAATACCTTCTGTCTGATCAAGCTTGGTCGCAAGATACTTATAGATTAACGTCCTTATCAGTAAGGCATATAGTGTAGTACGATATAAAGAGTGAGCTCATTGTCATAACATAAGTTGATCAAATATCTTGCCTGCCCCTTGACAGATGTAATCGACTCGGGAAGTTTCTCTCCATTCAAGTAGAAGCACAATTCGATGTGGTCGTAGCACACTCCCTGTACACACGCCCTTTCGTCCTATCCATCAAAGTAACCCACCAGAGCGTCTCCCTCCTCGATCTCCTTCTCGATCTTGCCTACTTCTTGTCCATTAGCCAGCAATCGTCCTCGCTCGTCCAATCCCCAGAACTGCAACGACCGCTTATCCCTCACCTTCCCTTCATAATCTCACTCCGTTCGTAGGCGGAACAGCATTGAGATCAGTTGTCCTCGATGCAACACCGATAGCCCATGTACCTGCGACAGCCATTGCCCATATGCTTATCTTTGACACTAACCTGTCTGTTGGACGTTAACTTGGAAGTAAGCCTTGCTCTGTACTATCGGCACATTCGCCATGGATCCTCCCGTTCCGCAGATACGCTCTCCCTCTTTTAGGATAACTACATCCTTGCCTGCAAAACAACGCCACTCAATCCCCCGGCTCCTCTCAGCTTATCTCACCCATATGCGAAACATCCAGTCGCACTCCAGAAGGCTCGTTGCGAAATTGGGCATACGAGTTAGTTCCGGCGAAGGAGGGTCCTTGTACACAGTCGAGACACACTCGGAATGGAGGGAGACACGCGGAGAAGAGGTTGGACATCTAAATAAATGGTGTCACGTGAACACTCTCACATCACGAAATCGAACACGATGAGCATGAATTAATTGGGATTCGTCGAAGAGCCGAGGCAGAGACAATGGAAGCAGAGAGGAGGAAGGAGAAGGAATAGAGAAGGAGGAATATCGATGACGGATGCATACTCTCTGCATGGCCACTGAGCACGAGCGACAGAATGAAGCATTACTCCACTTTGTAGAAACGACTAGGGGGAATTGACAGCATGGAGAATGGAGCGAAGAACTTAATTGCATAAGCTACTCCTCGCATTATCTTGCTCACCACCATATTTATGTAAAAAAGCGGTACGGTTTGTTTCGAGCTTACAATGAAACAAAGATACAGGAGAATAAAAGAGCCAAAGATTGGATAATAACCAAGAAACAATAAAACATAAATTTATAATAACAAAACAAACGGCATTTAACATGCTAATCAGCAAAAGAAAATGAACAAGCACTAAACCAACTAAGCAGGGAGTGCGAGGCAAACGCAACGCGCGTCTCAACGGGACACACAAATTACGCTGGGTCAGCTTTTCAAATTCCAATCATTCCACTTCACCGGGAGAAGATAATCGAAGAAGATAATCGTTGGTAGTGACGAATATATTACTGCTAAGTTGACTGGGAAGGATTGTCAGGGTGGACAGATATTGGGTACATGGAAATGCGAGAAAGAAGTTCCCGAAGGGTACCTTATTATAGAATAGCTAAACTACAAATAAACTAAGGTTTGTCAGGAGGTGGAACTACGTAAGGAACGGGAGGATAGTCAGGGGACGGATGGGGAACAACGTATTGGGGTGGCTGCACGGGCATCGGGTTCGTATCCGAACACACAACCGGTTGACTCATTCTCTTCTTGAAATCGTGGTAAGTCGTCACAGCCCTTAAATAAGTCATTATGAAGTATCCTCTTATTGTCAGTGCTCTTACTTTTGAATCGCCTGCTGGACAACGAATGTATTATAATCTTTCTGATACTTATACGGCAGCGATGCCTAAAAAGTTTATTTATTTATTTATGTATTTGAGAGTCTTAAAGAAAACGAACAACGGTTGATGACTTCTTTTCTTTGTATCTTCTGTTCTGTAGCCATATCTTTACTTGAACTTCCTGTAGACCTATTGCATTTGCAAACGTCTCCCTTTCAGGCATACGAACATTCTTAGTGAGGGAGTAGAGCACGCTGTAACGCGATCGTTTCAGTAAAGCTGGGGGAGAGAATCCGAATACCTCAGTGCCTTATTTTGAGCAGGATCAAACAGCGTTCGTCGAATGTTACCATCTGAAGAGGAGAGTAGCGATGCTCGCCCTTAAATACTCACCTAGCCTCTTTTCCTTCTCTTTTGCTGGCGGAGGAGGAGGGCTAGGTTGTGGTTGAGGCTGCTCCGCAGCTTGTGGGAAGTACTCAATGTTCGGGTAGAAGAGAGAAGGATCGGACTCCATGTGAGGCTGTTCAATGGACGAACCTGATATAGCGAATGTAGAGAGTAATGCACAATTGATGACTTACACGGCGCATACTGAATGACTTGATGTCCCGGATACGGGTACATCGAAGGATGGCCGTACATGCCAGATGCGAATGATGCGTAGAACGGAGCATAGGCGAATCTGAACACAACCTATCGTAATTAGAAAAGACCGTTGACCATACTCTTGCATCACCGACATCATCGAGTACTGTGGATACATGGCCTGCAATGAAGTCTCCCCCTTGGACACTCGGATTAGATACCTGAGGTGTTTGGGGGTAGTTAATATGCAAGGCAGGCAACAGTGAAGATACACTTCTTTCACTGCTATCACAGCTTGTTCCCTGTTCGATGGAGGGGATAATCGGTGGATGAGGTGAACCGACATCAAGAGACAGAAGGGGTCTGAAGGGGTCACGTTGTGATATTACATGACAAGCCCTTACTTTTCCTCCTCGCTCGTATCTTCCACTCCTCCTTCAGTCAAATTCTCAGAAACATTCCCGGAATCGGGGCTGACTCTGAACTTAGAAGTCAACGATGATTCTACCGTAGTCCATACCCAATACCCGATTCGTCGATGATGAAGGGTCCAACGTGGAAGGGAGAGAAGCATGATCCGAAGGAAGTGTCGGAGAGTCCTTCTCCGCAGTCTTCGTTTTCATCCTTGAGCATCTCACTTAGCCTCGAATAGCTCATGACTGACTGTATGCCCACAATAGCCCCTCCTGCCTCTTCTCTTTAGTCCTCCTCTTTTACCCAATGGCCAACCTTCTTTCGGCGATGTTCCATGATCGAGCGAAGAGTGAGAAGGACACCAAGAGATTGGGTAGGGGGAGGGAGTGATAGGTGGATTGAGAGGTGTGAAGGGGGAGAGAGGGAGGGGGAGGGATGGAGAGTGGGTGGGAGAGCCGCCGAGGGTTGGGAAAGGAGGTGGCACTACCGTATACCGAAGGGGGAGGGAGATGGAAGGGAAGGAAAGGTAGAGGGAGAGACAGTAGCAGCTTCTCGTCCCTCCCACCGTCGCTTATCACCGGATCGAGTCGTTTCCGGAGAGTGAATGACTATTTGAGACTGTCGTTAAAGGGGAACGGGGGAGGACGAGGCGCTTACTGACACCCTTCCTCCTATACTTCATGGCAGATATTTGAAAGAGTTAGGAGTAATAATCGTAGGAATTCTAAGTATATGTTAGGGGAATGGGATGGGGAATGGAAGTAAAGAATTTTAGAACTTTGAAGGTTGTATGTGAGATTTACATAAACAAGGAGTAAAACAGTAAAACCGGAATGGGTGGAGAGCAAAATTCACTGAGTACATTTATAAAGAGCCGTCCGCTACGCAATCATGTGTTCAAATTTGGATGCAGTTAGCGAGATGCTCTCTGGCATGACCGGGGCTAAGCAACACAGTAACCTCCCATAGCACCGAAAAGGTCAGTCAGGGAAGTCATGGCCAGAAAAGGAATTGCTTGTAAACTTCCCCCTTGAGATTGGATAGATTCACACGAAAAGTGCACGAATCTGGCTCACGTATGCCACTGTTCATCTACCGCAATCAAAGAACAAAACGTAACAAACAGTAAACAATACTAGTCATCAATGAGTCTTTGTTAGCTGATAATCTGTACACCCGTACGGTTGGAGAAATCAAACTAAACCTATTCAACAACGTAGTTCTAGATCATGAGACCTCATCCTACACAGACAGGGATGGATCCCTTTGACCTCTACAACGGTATCTCCTCTATATCTATCTGTCTTCACCTATACAAACCTATTTCCTCTTGAAAGCACTGGTTCCACTTCCCCCAGTGGACAGGAGACTCCTTCGAGACAGTCTAGGGGCTCCCGTTGTCGCATCCCTTCCCAGCCACTGCATCTTCACTCTATCTCCCTCCTGCAAACCATTCACATCTTATGGAAATTGTTGAGCACAGATATGTGCGAGAATGACTTCTCCTCATATTGATAAGTGCAATATGCACGAACCTTGAACCCGAGTACATTAGCGTGTAGAACGGGAGTGTTACTCAGTTGACTACTCGGGACGAGATACGAACGGCCGTGGGGCTGAAACGAAACAAGTGAAGGGGGGGGGGGGGATAAAGACGGAGAGGAATCAATTCCAAGCGGTGTCACCTGTAATCGCACAGTGATTCCCCTCTCCACGACCCCCGTCACTTCAACGTCGATCGTCTGTCCAAAAGCGAACGAACTCTCGTCTTGCTCCGTTACCATCCTCAAACGGGCAATTGCAATGTACCGATAATCAAAGTACACCACCAATCCGCTATGTCACTCACTCTCCGATCATCTTCTTCGCTTCCTTCAACTGCCCGACGTTAGGCGATATGAGACTAATGGTCTTATCGTCGTCTACCGTAATCTACAACACACCCTTATCCCTTCAACCCTCCCCCCTACTAACCTTCACTCCAGTCTCTGCTTCAATGTGTTTCGCATTAACTCCACCTCCTCTAAACAGAACTGCCCTTTTGTAGGCTTCCAGTGTCATCTGCTCGATCACAGGCACTGTATCCTGAAAAGAATGTTAGGGATACTGTAGTACACCATACAGTAACCTTGAACTGACGCCGCGGTTTATCGATTTGTTCGTTCATTCTGTGAATCAATCGTCGCACAGCATTCTCTCCTCGTTGCAGGGATTCAGTCAGCTGTTGTCTGTAAGAATGGAGGATCGACTGAGATAGTAGAGACAGACTAGGGTTTGAAAACTAAGCCTCTTAATCTCTTAAAATATCTTTAAAAACCTCTTTAAAAATCTCTTTAAAAACCTCTTAAAATGAGACCGAGAGAGTGATCAGGATTGATGAATGAAGAGAGTCAGGCGATAAATGCGCGAATCGCGCTTGGTTTTCAAACCCTAGGAGAGACTAACCTGCTCAGTCCAAGCGCCTTCACATCCAACTGCATGGCTGTGAAGCCATTCGACGTCCCTCAATCAATCCATTACATAGGTATAAACGCTCAATATATTATACCTGCAATCTTAAAGTCCATATCCCCTGCGTAGTCTTCGAAACCCATTAGATCAGTGAGAATCTGCAAGGTTACCGTAACCCTGAGAGATACAGTATTCCCCTTAACCTTGTAATCCTCGTCTGGCTTCTCTTCTTCTCTAATCAATCCAATTGCAACACCCGCTGCCTGAACACATTTTATTATGCCACCATTAATGTCTTCCAATCATTTCCTATGAAGACTACCAAACAGCTAATAATGAAAGTAGTACCTGCGCTTTAATCGGAACCCCCGCATCCAGCAAAGCCATGGATCCAGCACAAACTGAAGCCATCGATGAAGAGCCATTCGACTCGAGAACCTGAATGGGCGAGAATACGGTAATGGGATTGAGGGGGTTAACCCTCGGTAACCTGGCAGGCGAGACGAATGCAGAAGGGGAATTCAGAGGGTACGACGTGTTTGAGAGCCTTCTCAGCTAGGGCTCCGTGACCCAATTCACGACGATTCGCCACCCGACCTACAGTAGAACTACAGCAATAACCAACCTTCTCCACTGTATTTCCCAAGCCCTACTCCACCTTCTCGCTTACTTAGAATGCACCCAAATCTAACCAAGTATCCTACCGTATCATACCGTAATACGATACTCTAACTACTCCTACCCCTACCCTCTGACCTGTGCTCATTTCATTAGTCGCATAGCCGGGGAATTCGTAGTGAAGCATGAAGGATTTCCTGCGTTGAGCACCGAGTATTTGAGAGATGGAATCGGGATGGAAGGCGGCTGAGGGGGCATCGAAGGTGCATGTAGAGAGGACCTGTCAGGGGTTTTTGGCAGGGAAAGGAATGACTAATATCTAACATTCATAGCTAACGGAGGTTATCCCAGAAAAGAAGACTGAAGAATGGCTAACCTGTGTTTGTCCTCTCTGGAAGAGGGCGGATCCGTGGAGCTTCTTGAATACGTCTACCTACAAGGAATGAAGCAGAAGTAAGATATTAGCTAGATAGCTAACTTTGATTCCGATCTGTCGAAAGTCGTCTAAACCCCGTCCATCACAACGTATCGATGACTTGAGAATGAGAGATCTGCAATAACATTCTCTCTTTGCATTTCTATGTGGCTAACCTTTCACAACTCTAAAACGGAAAAAAGATTGAAAGACTAGGAATGAGCTACAATACTTTCTTGAGCCTGATTCCTTCCCCTGTGTCCTCCTCTCACCTTGCTATCTTCTTAACCAATGCAGAATGCTCTCCATAAATGTCCATCTCCTCATATTGTGTCTTCAATTCCTTGAGTGCATCGAAGTAAGTCTTCTGCAAAGGCCTCCACTCCCTCTCCTCTCCTCCCAAACTACCGTACCTTTATCGCTTCGTCCCTGCTAATCTTATCGTGTCGAGAGTCGGTCAGAATGAATTCAATTTGAATAGAACACAACTCTTCGAGTTGTTCTTGTAGTCTCTTATTCATTATTCGATTGGGAATCTAAAATAACTGTCTTTAGGAGATTTTTACTCCAGTCATAACAAGTGTGGAAAGAAAATAATAACATACGCTATTCTTCTTCTTTCCCTTCCTATTCTGTAGATCATTCATTCCCTCGTGAATCTTGTTAATGGCGTTCAATCCCACATCAAGTGCTTCTTCGAATCGATCGATAGCAATCTACAGTATTCAATCCTTTGGTTGTCTCCAACTCTCTTTCCCCTTCTCGACGTACGAGTTATTGTTTACAGATTGAATAGGCCATAAACAAACCTCTTTCCCGTCCATCTCAATCATGACCACTCTCCGATCACTCGATCCGGTCACGAGAAGATCCAAGGGAGACTTTGGAATGAGCGATCGAGGGGGGTTGACGAGGGGCTGAATAGACCAAGTAGAGATAGGACTGTAGTGATTAGCGAACCTTCTTGTCCACTAGAACAACTCGAACAGCTGCAGCGGGACTTGTGAGGGGAATGGACGAGAGCTGAGAGGTGATGGTTACGGTAGGAATGGGCAACTGGAGGGGACATCTTACTGTGCAACTAGTGTATGACTATTATATCACGTACGATCACAACCTACATCTAACTATGAGACAGACCTTTGCTTTAGCCCAGCTGATACCGTAGTTAGTTTTGATGTGCAAATGGCTTGGAATTCAAATTTTCGCATGCGTCGCGTACGCGTCGCGGTTCGCCACTCGCAATGCATTTTAAATGTTTCGAGCCTGCTGATTTAGACGGTCGTGTATATGACGACCATGAGATACGGTAATACTAGATACAGTAACCCTCACATGCATAGCTGTAGTGGCCGCATTGACAGCAAGCACAACCTCATCCGAGTCATCCTCCACTGCGAGGGGCTTGCATTGTACCTACAAGCGATACGGTAGACAAGGGGGATACTGTACTTTTATCGTACAAGGTACTCAAACAAGAAAGCATTTAAAAAAACAATGTACTTATGAATCGGAGAAATACGAGAAAAAAAAACAAACCTGAATAGTATCCCAAACCCCAGCAGGAATGAGTGGTCGAATGGATCGATCGATAATACGCGAAACCAGAATATCCGCGTCAGTCTGGCCCATTTCTCGTCTTGAAGGAACACACACTCTCACAATTAGATACTCTCATTTCACCAACCTCAAATAATTAGTAGGAATCTTTCCAACCGCAGCGGCACTCTGTCGAAAGTCAACAGAGAGTGCCGCAAACCCCGAATTGGCACTTGATCCCTTCGAGACTACGGTAGCCAACACCTTAATGGCATACTCTAATAGCGCAAAATGATTAGCTATGGAGCACCAAGTATTTCCAGACTTCATCAAACTATTAGCAAAGAAAGGGTCTTAACCTGATTATGATTGATCATTTGCACACTCAGTCGAAGTAACAGTAGAGCGACTATTTCGCTCTTTTATCCAACCTACCGTAATCCCCTATCTACAGTACCCCATCCACTCACCGCACTGTCTCCTCTGCTGGCGACAACGGAAGAATCGGCGAATCTCGCGATGTGACCCGTTTGCAAGTCCAGAGAAGAAGACGATCCATCGTCAATCGATACCCGTTCACCTTCCGACTGCAAAACAGGATTGCAACACTATTTCTTTCATGATATTGATTACTCCTTTGTTAAACAACTTATTGTTAGTTTGGTAATATCATGACATATGTAATAGACATGCCTAGGCCAACCTACAGTAACCCATGCTCACCAGCGGATTAATGGAGTACCGTCTCCTTGTATTCGTCGTCCTTCTCACGACTCGAAGATGTCTCCACATCTACCGTATACTGTTAGTGGTTAGCCAACTCATCGACTAGGTCAAACAATGTATCGAGGGGAAGTGACTCCTCTTGTGTCATTTCAACCAGATTCGTCCAATGTTTATACCAGAAAGGCACGGGGAAATACAGTGACAGTATGTACAAATAGACGAAGAGATTACTCATTTGGAGGGCGGAGTGGGGTCCTTTTTGTCTTGTTCCAGTCCTTCTACTCCCAATTGAGAAAGCATCGGAGTGAACAGGTCTGAGAAATCTGAATACCCACGCTTCTATTTTTACTAAAATGGAAAAATCACTTTGGCTAGTTTTTTTTGATTCGTTGACAGTATGTTTTTCGTACGCATAACATGGACTAAAATAAACATACGACGTTTAACCAGTCCGCGTTCCGAAATTGCGAATGTCTCTGCGTCTCTCCAATTTCCATGCTCTCTCTTCTCCACTCTCTTAATTTGCCTACGAATCTATTCTACGCAGCATAACGTTGTAATAAACCTACTCTTTCGGTATCTAAAGATCGGACATTCCATAATTACAAATACCGTACTCACCGCATACGTCACCGCATACGTGATCACGGACCCGATGAATGGTGGTAGGCCCAAATTTGACCAGAATTTTACTTTGGCAGGCTCATATTTCCCAGGAAATTTCAATTGGTAGGTTTGATAATTTACGATTTCGTATATTCGTAGGCCCTTTCCAAAATATCCCCGGGAAGGTTGCCCACGTATGGCTCACCGTTGTAAAAGTCCTTGTGTACGATCTCGTTTTGATAAGCATGCATGGATTGTACATCAAGACCTTGCTGTAATCATACGGCAATTCTCCCTTTCGCTACCGTCACCTCTCGTATCTACGTAACGTTCCCTAACCACAGTAACCTTTATTCCTCACCATCTCAGCTTCTATATGCTCCTTCATAGATTTCGATTCGTTATTCATCTGAAGATCAAAAGTCCGCTAATTTGAACAACCATTCACAATACAAAGTGGGTGCAATTACCATATTTGTAAATAGAGAGTCAGACTTTGGTAAAATAAACTTTATTGCATACCTCGCTAATGCACAACGTTAAAACACGCTACTACGAATATTAAGGTAAATACATTGAAAGGTCTGCAAAGCTGGGAAAATGACAAAGTATTGAAATATGGAACGACTGGAAGTGATTAGAGGAAACACAAAATAGAGTAGACCTGTAGAGTACCGTAATGGATACACAAGAGATGAGTGGGTTGAGAAAGGTGTCAGGGGAAGAGGAGGCTAAGGAGTGGGGATGGGACGACGTGGGTGACGTCATCTTAGACGGAGGCGTATCCCTGTCTCTTGGCACGAGCTCGTCCGATGAGGTAAGCGACGAGGACAACGACGACGAGACCGGCCAGACACGCCCCCACCACGACCGGGACGATGTCCGAGGTACGAGTGTCCAGCATACACTGCTCGAAGACTGAAGCACAGTTGATAGATCAGTACCCGATGACCAAACCTCCACTCACCTTGTTCCTTCGGGAATTCGGGAGTCGAGAGTCTCGCCTGTGCGATGACTCGAAGTCCCTTCAGCTCGATCGTCGAATCATCAGTAAGAGCCAGACCCGTCGTAGAACATTTGAATCCATTCTTCTGCTGCGCCTCCACGTCAACCTCCGAGGTATTGGACATCGTGTAGGTCTCTGAATCGTTCAAGTTATATCCAGCAACTTTAAAACAATAGCAAAACAAATATAACATACGGGTAGTGGTGTTGAAGAATTCAGAGGGTGCAGTAACGAGGGAGTAGTCAAAGAGCTTGAAGGCGATATCTCCGTCCGCTTTGAAGGTGAATTTGAGCTCCCACGGTTGAGCAGAGGTTGCCGAAGTGGGAGTCTTTCCATCGGGGAAGAACGTCACCTAAGAGTCTACTTCCTATCAAATCTTAGAGAACTGGGCCTTAGATTACTAGTTAGGAAAAAAACCATGAATATTTGATATAAAATAGGGAAAAAATGGCAACTACGCTGTACTCGGCGATCCACGAAGCGTGCCGCGGTCGCCCTGCTTATATGGTCCTGGAGCTTCGCTCCTGGACACATAACACAGGGCTCCCACGGCACGCTTCACGGATCGCCTAAGCTTATGTGCTAGGAGGGGGGTTGGCGCCTTCGGCGCCCACTGGTCTCAATACACCTCAACTATATTAGTTTTTTTTCACGTCATAGTCAATGTTTTCGGAGGATCAATGGATACATGTGAAAGCAAGGAGGAGGAAGCGCGCGATGAAGGTTCATTAGCGAAACTCGAGAGACGCGAGCTGTGTGCCTCGTTTGAGCAGTGGTAAGAGTCCGGGCTTGGAGTTCATTCACCCCAAGTTCGGATCCCGCTCGTTCTATTCCTTTTTGCACATTTTGCCAAAGTATCCTCGAAAAATTTCAGATTTTCTCTGATGACTTTTTGGCCAAAAACGATCCCCGTGTTCTGAAACGTATTTTGACAAAGCCACGAAAATTTTTGAAAATTTCTAAAAATATCGATTTTCTCGCACAGTTTTCAAAATTTTCAAAAACACAAAAAATGGTCCCGAGGTAATTTTTTTTAAAGAATTGAATAGGGGTCTTTTAAGAACTTTTTTTGAAATTCGCAATTCTAAAGGAGATAATCGACCTACGGACAAACTGACACACACACACACAGACAAACGGACAAAATTTGCAGTGATTTGGTAGTAAGAAGTAAACAGATGTCGAAGATATAAGGATGGCTTAGTCACATGAAGATGATTGGCTGCCGGATCGCAATCTCCATCAACAGTGATGGTCTTGTTGATCGAGAAGGTGATGGTCTCTGTCTTGTTCTGGTCGTCGACGATGTGGAGAGTAGACGTGATCGACGAGGCTTCCAGAAGGACACACGTCGTGTTGTTCTCAGTCACATTCCACTTGATGTCGTCTGCCGCAGTTAAGGCCACTGAAATAAGACACTTTTAGGGAGAGGAGTCGCCTCAAGGTCATAGCTGAGACTCACCGATCAACAGTAGAAGGAACTTCATCCCGAGACGGTGATCGATACCCTTAACATCTTGATTAAAGGGAGGAATAGCACAACAGGGAGAGCGCTTCTGTTTATGTCAACCACGATGAGTCACGACAAGCACTCCATGAAATGATTCTGCTGAATCACGCAAATTGACAGCCTATTCAAGGCTAAAGCAAAAGAAATGGAGGGGTAAACTTTGGAAGAGCTGCACACAAGCGTAAAAGGGAAAGATAGGGAGGCTCATAGACTGGGTGATAAACTGATAAGGAATCGAGGGATATCGAATACTCGGAAACCAGCGATAACGTTAAATTAGCTTGATTATATTGCAGTGGTTTACATGACAGCTGAACACATAAAAAGGTGTGGCTACTCAATAGTGCAGCTAAAGTAGAGCGCGGAGGAGCAACAGTGATCGAGAGGAAGAGCTCTCGCATGTGATCTATAAGAATGACAACAGAACAGTTGGGATAACTGAAGACAATGGTGATAATGGAAGAGGTTACTCTTATTAGGTAGCGTACTGACGTGTACACTAGCAGAGTGAGAGTTCTCTAGAGAGTGAAAGAGCATGAACAGAGCTGTAGCTGGGCATAACAGTGACTAAACAACTGAACGAGGGGGACCGAATACGCAACGCTTCCGCCACGCGACGTTTGAATTTTTTACTGTAACGATCAACTATGTCAAAAGTATAAACATTTCGCATATCTCGATTACGGTAATTTGAGGCAATGATCTTATTTTCCTTTGGCATTCGTTGACTAATTAACTATTTTTCACATCATAGCAAACGCTTGCAACTGTTACTAAAGCGTTGTAGTCTAAAGATACACTTTCGTGAGAAGAAAGATCTCTCAACCACTGGAGACTGAAATAGGACGAAACTGGAGATTGGATAAGTATTTATTATTAGCACTGAAAGACGTGGAAACATGACAATCGACCGTAGCAAAGTAGTATTCAGAAAACGAAAGGATGTTGTGATTAGTACTGGTTACGCGTATACACGCACTCGTTCATCTTATTCACTCGGATATACCGTATCCGTCTCTGTTAATATCCTAGGATCAGGGCACAAGTCAAGTCCGATCGATATCATCCGTAGACGAATAGTTAGTCTGTGACTCGTTGTCCTCGATAAGTCTACTCATTTCCTGTCTACTAGATGCCCTAGTTGCCTCCCATGGTCGACCGTGTGAGAGGGACGTCGATCGATACCGTACCTCCTCCACTATCTCGGATGGAACACGGTGACGAGTCTCTGGAGGGATGCTACTCGTGAAACATAACTGAACGGGGAACGAACCGGGGAGGAGAATGTACATAAGAACAATGGAGACAGCCAGACCAACTAGGAAGGGAAGGTACGACAGGGAGACACCCACTAACTGCAAGGGAGAGGATACTAGGGTACACACCTAGACTACGGTATTTCAGGAGATATGATATATATGAAATACGATGAACCTGCTGGAAGGGAAGATAGGCTGTAGATGACACGAAGGCTAGAGACCAAGCAGTAAACACGGATACGGTAACTGCCGTTGCCCGATACTGTAAGGGATTACGGTAGGGGACGAAGGGGTTACTGTATGAAAGAGATAGAACTGTACCTTTTGTGTGAAGAGTTCGCCAGTGATCATCCACGGAATGGGGGATCCCACACCGTATACACACATGTACAGTACAAGGGCTCCGATTGTACCGTAAGACGCCCATTCGACCTGTGAGTAGACGATTAGGTCAGATTTATGACTGGAACTGACCTTGGAATAGGTCTGAAGAGCGGTGAAGATAGAGAGCAGAAGGAGGGAGAAGAAACAGGAGCACAATTGGAAGAGAAGAAGGGGGCGACGACCGATCTGAGAGAGATACCGTACTACCGACAATCGTGGTGGGAAACACACCTTCTCGATAAGGAAGGGAGCGGAACACGCAAAGAGGAAGTATACTATTCCTATAGCTAATGTAGCGTATCTAGCAGTAGTCCTGAAAGGAAAGGGGTTACAGTAGGTTTGGTGCATCTACCGTATCTCTTACGAACTAACGTACTGCCCCACTACAGTAATCCGCTTACAGATCTAGTCGAGCGTTGACAAACATATCTGTAGAATAGGCAAAGACTGCTGTACATCCGGTTAGTTGTTGGGCAAGCATAACAAGGGCTGAAAAAGACGAGATAAGGAGATAGGAGGGTAGGGGTACGGTAGATGGAAGAGGACTACCGTACACGATGCGAGTAGGGGCACTCGGAGGGACGCATTCGTGAACAGTTCTCGAAATGAAGCTGTCACATCGTTCTGCGAGAAACCTATTTAGTTATGTTTCACGAAGGGTATTTAAGGGCAAACAATTGTATGAGGTACCTGTTCCATGATATGCTCCTTCATCAACTGTTCGTACATTCGCTGAGCCTTCTCCTCTCCCACAAGGACTCGGCATGCATCCAGAGCCCCCTGTAATGTCCTCATACCGTAATCCTTGTTCGAACTCGTCCACCGTAATCCTTCCCATCCACCGTAATCCTTCCCATCCACCGTAATCCTTCTCATCTACCGTAACCCACTTGTCTGTCCTTCTTATGCAGAAGATGTTTGGGAGATTCGGGACTGAATGTGAGAACGACAACGAGAAGAAGAGCAGAGATGCCGGGGAAGGCGAAGGCCAGGGGCCACAGGGAATCATTGCCTAGAACCTGAAGGGAGGGGTGGGGGAGGGGCTACCGTACACCTGAAGGGTGAGGTGGACTACTGTAGCCCAGATAATGAATAAGACTGACTTCTGGTAATCCAATGAGCAGCGAGAACCAATCGGAGAAGGCTACCGCTACCTATAAGGGGGGAAGGTAGCCAAGGAAGAATACTGTAGCTACAGTATACCTGGTGGAGTGTACCAGCCGGCCCCCTCCACGTGGCCGGGGTCATCTCCATCAAATACATCGGAACCAGACCCGAGGTTAGACCCATATTGGCACCCAGAACGAAGCGACCAAGGATGAGGAGTTCGGGGGATCTGTAGAGGGGGTGACGAAGAGTACGGAGGGGGAGGTGCTAGATTAGGTGGGATAAGGGAAGCAAGACGTACTTGAGGGGTTTGGCGACGAGCTCGAGAAGGGCTCCGAAGACGTTGACGACTCCGTTGATCAGAAGACCATTCCGACGACCAAAATGCTCAGATACGTACCTGACACGGGATAAATATTTATGGGATGTTTGAAACATAGCACAGTTCCGACCATTCAACCCACTCTTAGCAACCTTTCCACTACCGTACCCTCAACCCTTCCACTACCGTACCCCTCAACCTTTCCACTACCGTACCCCTCAACCCTTCCACTACCGTACCCCTCAACCCTTCCACTACCGTACCTCTCAACCCTTCCACTACCGTACCCCTCAACCCTTCCACTACCGTACCCCTCAACCCTTCCACTACCGTACCCCTCAGTCCTTCAAGGTCTCTCTAACCGTGTAAAAGCTGCTCCCACGATGGCTCCGATGGCGATGGAACTAACAACGAATGACCAGAAGATGTTCATGTCTGCATCGCTCATTCCACTCCCATTCCTGCAACGCTTCTCCTTTAATGGAACAAAAAACACAGAGGATGGCATGTTCACAAGCTATTCACATGTTATCAATGACAGACCGCCCGTTCCTCTTTCTTATCTCTCGCAGTCCTTTTATGAGTACCATCTACAGGCTACGGAGAACGTACAAAAGGAATAAAAAGAAGAACTTGCGAGATTTCTGACCGCTGTACGTAAGTCTCGTTGATCCATTGAGTGATGAGAGTCTGTGCGGGGTTAACAATACCGTATGAATAGAACTGTGCACTACCGCCGAGAATCACTGCGATTACCGTTATGTAGTAACTGAAAGAGTTTATGGTTTATGCGGGCTGTAGCTACTTTATGCTTTCTCTACTGCAGTAGAGAATGGAATATCGTAGAGTAATAAGAAGAGAAAGGCAATGCAAAGGAGATAAGAGTGGACTGACCGGTAGGTGAACATAGTCCCCTGTGAGGACTGGATAGCGAACAGATGGAGACAACGTTGTGGATCTGTCTGAAGGGATACTGTAGAAGAGCGGTACTGTATGATCAATGGAATGGAAATGAAGACATAGGGATTGTGATGTAGCAAGTTGAGAGAGTGACAGGAACTGCGAAAGCGGAAGTGAACTCGAAGAAGCAGCAAGCGTGCACGCTAGCGAGAGAGTGTGGGAATTTGAGAGAGGCAGACGGAAAAGATAGGGAAGAGAAGAGGAAGAGAAGAGGAAAGGGAAGAAGGAACGGACGGAGAGTGATCTACACTTGTATTCTACTGATAAGTATGACCTGCAGACACTTGGAGAGGGGAAAACAATAGATTACAGAGTAGATGAGTGGCCTTCGTAGTTGGGAAGATGGGTATGACTAATGGCGAAGTTAGATAATTCATGAAGAACTTATGTCTAACAATAAGGTTACTGATTAGACAGAACAATTGTTCGAGGGCGGACCAGAACGAAATGGACTATGGAAGTGTAGTCGATTGCGTCCATCTCCAGTCTTATCTCCCTCTCTCTCTCTCCTTATCTCTAGGTATTAGTATCCAACGAAGAATATGACACGGTACAAATGTCTGTCGCTCTTATCCTTTTTCTCTTTTTGAATCGACCATGCCATCTCTTTCAATAGAAATCTTTTATACATCTTCACATGTGAAGCTGAAAATATAATAGAAAGAGTGTTAGAAAGTGAAGTATGGAGCACTGTTGATGTTGAAGGATTATGAAAGGAAAATTGGGTTGACACGTATTGGACTCGTGGATAATGACAAGATAAGACGGAATTTACACAATTGACACGTGAATTCTCTTTTCTGATTCTACGTTGCACATGCCCTTATAATTATTAGATGAAACGTATTTGGACGTCCGCTAATTCTTATACTTTACGGTTCTTCCATTTCTATCTTCCCGATTCCGGCTCCCAATTGAGAGAGAAAAGCCGCACTCATTCCGATACAGCGCACAGCTTTTCGTCTGAACAGTTATCCTTTAGATTTCGATAAGGTTACGGTATGGGCAATTTGTTGTACGAGATATCGCAGTCTTCCGAAATGACTGTAATACATAATGGCTCACTTGTCCTCCTTCTTCCCGTATGTATTCAATTCGAGAGTACTTCCGCTGAGACTTCCATCTGTTTGGGGAGTCGACTCTCGGAAGGGAAACACCTAAGAAGGATACATACGATAGGTTGTGTAATAGGAAAGTACGAAAGAGAAAATGGCAACCCTAATAGATCTCTGGAAGAACGTACCAGTAGCGTAGTGGGATGAGAGGGTTGTTCAAGAGACAACCGAAGCTGCTCATTCCTCCATCGTTCTCCCAATGGGAGCCACTGCTCAGATGCTCCCGAATTCCTGAATGAGGGTTAATGTAGGCTTCGAAGGAATACGGTAGGTTCCACATGGTAGCGAAGGCTAAAAGAGACTAACCGGGGTGTAGCCCTCAACATACTCCTTTCCTCTTCGTCACTCTCCGAATCGAGGATGGAAGTACAGGCCGGCGCCGTGTGGATAACTGACGTACGAACCTCAATAAGAACATTCTTTTGAATTTGCATAATCTAGGTATCTCAAGAGGGAAGTAAAGAGTGATTTGCGCTCTCAAGAGGATTCACCGATAGACAGACAAGAATAACTCACAACTCCTTCTCCCATTTCCGTCATTAGATCTCGATACTGCGTAGCTTCCATCGAGTACTGTATTGCCTCAAATTACGACGATTACTATAACGAGAACAGCCTTTGCATCCACTTCATTCCCTTCTCTCTTCCTTTCGTGAGATAAAGCAGAATAGTCGAATTGTGCATAGACATTGGTCAATGAATCTCAGGTCTTCAATAATGGATAAAGCATATCAATGTATCAACCTGAATGAGGAATGGAATGCCTCGGATGTTTCTCATGAGTGACTCCGCACACACGGGATTCAGTCGTTCCTCTTCCACTTCTCTTCGCTTTTCTCGTCTTCGTCTTCTCTCGAACTGAATCAAAGTATTATTGACGAAAAAGTTTCGTCAGTTAACTCATTCCTACGTTGTCGGGGCTCTCTTCACACCGCTTCGCTATGTCACCGGATATAGGAATGAGACGACTGATTTTTACCGCCTATTAGTTGTATGGTAGTAGTACAGACAGTAGACATCCTATAAATATTCGCCCTATTCTTCCCTCCCCCGCGCCTTCCCTTCTCTTCATCGTAGTCCCTCTCAATCTACCCTTCCATCTATCTCTCAATACCCTAATTGCTTCTCTTCATATACTCGACTGAATACAAGAACTACCTTCTATTTCCACTTTGTTATACGCTCTTTGTAATAGATGACCATGAAGGAAATAGGGAATGACAAGGAGGATAGATATACTTAGGGAAAGAAAGGGGGGGTGAGATTGAGGGGGAGGGGAGGGTCACAAGGAGGGAATATGCGTGTGAGATGTCTAGGATAAGAATAGAAGTTGAATGTGAATAATTAGGGTTAGGATTGATTAGGAGGGGAACCTGTGGATGGAGTATGCAGAAGAGAGTGAAGAGAAGCATTCCGAAGAGACCGACGAGACACACGATTAGGGACAAGAGGAGATGGTCCTCCCGCACAAGCGCAGACACCATTCCTGAATGGAGGGAGGGAATCGAGCGGGAGGGGGGCATCTTATTCTTACTTACATTATTTCATACTAACGATAAGGAATGTGTCTCTACTTCTTCATGGAACGTTCTACACTCAGCAAAATTTGACAAACCCGCTAAGGAATAATTCCCCCTAGCACACGCTACTAACGCGAAAATTCCTTAAAAATTGAGCCTCCCCCTACGGTTTTTAGGGATGTACTCCTTAGAAATGTTCTATGGGATGCTTCGCAAATGTTATCCTTGCAGTTCAAACATTCACAACAGACATAAAAGAATTGGATCGCGGACTCATGTTTCTTTCAGTTTTGCGCCTAATGAATTGTGTGTTCTGAGTTGTTTGCTTTTGCTGCAGTCGAGACGAAATAATGGAGAGAAGGAATGTAATTGGTGGAAGTAGGAAGAGGAGATGAACGGAACTGAGAAACCATTGCGAACCTGTGAGAAAGAGGAAGAAGTTGAGGAGGAAAACAAGGACGAGCAGAAGACGATGCAGACGAGAAGAGAGGTTACGGGACATCTGAACAGAGTGGAGGAGGGAGGAGGGGAGGGTGAACCTGGATGGGATAGGTTTCACACGAGCACGCATAAGATTTAACTATGTTATAACACGAAGAGCGGACTAAATCTAGCAGTTTAACTATGATTCGTCTTCTTCTTAGATGCTCTGACGACTATACAGGCTGGATGTCTATATCACGAAGGAATTCACGAATATTCACGGAATGAATGGAGATATTAAGTTATCTAGACGAGAGATGAAAAGACTAGAAGAGCAAGACGAAGGAGAGGAAAAGAACGTGAAAGGTAATATGGGAAGGGTTAGGAGGACCGAATGGAATATGAGGGGGAAACGGAAGTAGACTGGGGAAGGATGAAAGGGGAATGAAAGGGAGAAAGTTGAGGTGATAGGGAAGGGTAGAAGGGGGAAGGGGAGCATCACAGGCTGTGTTGAAGATGGAAATGGATGTAGTAGATGCGGTTTATGATCGGTTTGCATACCGAAGTTGAGGGACAGGGGGATTGGGGACAGGAATACGGAGTACTTACGAGGGAAAGAGGGAGAGAAGGGGAGGGAGAGAGGGAAGAGGGGAGAGAGAAGGCACTCTACGATGCATGCCTCTACAGACTCTATGCATCTCTCCACGACTCTTCTTGTTATCCCTTCCCTTCTAAATTGGAGAGAGTCTCAATGACGAGTGAAGGAGAATGAGTAGAGAGTAGAGATGGATCACTGGCTGTGATAGAAGGGGCACGATTGAGGGAGGACGATTCATTGTAGAGGGATGGGGATAATGGAAGAGGCGAGGAAGACATTAGTCATGACGAATCTTCTAATAAGAAGGAAGGGAAAAGACTTGTGGGAAGGGGAACATGTGGTACAGAGATACAGACGGGAGGGGAATGAGGGATAGAGGGGGGAGGATAAGCAGGGGTATGAGGGAATGAGGGGACTGTGAACATTGCTCATTCCCCTACGGGAATCATGCAATACAGCTCTTAGAAGAGAAGAGTGACCTCATAGCCTGTCTTCTATACAATATCTGCACAGTCTTCTCCTAATGATCAAACGATCCATGCCTATTCACTCAACTATGCTGATGGATGATTCGTAGTTCCTGTGTTCTCCTTGATGTCAATGCATCTCTAACATCCTCATTCCTAGTCATCTCGCATGCATCGAATAATTAACACCTATACACAATTAGATATTACCTCTCTTGCCGTTCTGTAGAGTTCTATCTAGAAATGGTTCAGTACCTAAGAGTGTGATTAATAGAGGGCAAGGGGTTGAAATATAGAGGTGAGGGGGGAAGCTACAGTTAGGGGGTAACAAAATGGAGAGGAATGAAGTGTGGGTATGACGGAAGGAGAGAAAAGAAGAGAAGAGAGCATAGGAATGAAATTAGTGTTCTGAGACAAGAGAAGATGACACTCTTACACGTACACACTAATTGATGGGAAGGGATAGGGGAGGGAAGTATTGAGGATAGAGAGATGGGGGTAGAGGTTGGGGGATAAGGGAGGGGGAGACTGTAGGAGAGAAGAGACAAGGAATGAGAACAGCTAAGAGGGAAGATGAATGAAATAATGTATGGAGAAGGATGATGAGGGAGAGGGAGGAGGGAATAGGGGAGATGGGAAGGGGAGTATCGAGGGATGTGAGGGAGGGGGGAGAGGGAAGGCTTTAAAGAGAAGAGGAACGGAACGAGGGAATGAGAGGGAGACTGTGGGAAGGAAGGAAAAGAGAGACAATCCTAACGATTCTAGTGGATAATGAGAATTGAGAGGGGAGGAATAACAGTTAATGGAATTGATATTACAGGAAGGGGAAACAACGTTAATTGGAGAAGACTTGAGATAAGTTGAAAGCGATTGAACTGAAGGAGTTAATTATGTCAGTTGGCAAAGGATGGAGGAATTGCTGGAAGGGAGGATTCGGAAGATGAAAGGGGAGAGGCTGGAGAGAGAAATGGTTGCTGAGAGATAGTCTACCAGCCTGCCTTCCCATTCATCACTATTCCAGTCCAACCATTTGTCTCTCCTCCCTCAATAAAACGTGCGTCCCCCGTCCCCTCCTCTCTAATTTGAAACTCTTCTATCCATTGAGTGCAACTCTATACAGAAAGAGACATCCCCCTCCACGACTTTTCCTAGAAACGACTCAATTAGTTCGTAGTCTACCTTATAGTCTACACGGCCGGGAATTCCTCTCAACTCCTTTTCCCCGTAACCCTTTCTTCCCGGTACACACTAACTGACATTGGCTAAATTCGACCCAAATTGTTGACGATTGCTCGTGAAATCGTGGAATATCGGCATCTCGATTCAACGAAGGTAATTGTCAACCAAGTCTACATCTCTCAATCCTCTAATCAAACTCTCTCAGCAAACGGTCGGAGGAAACGAAAGCTTTTATGCCTCGGAGATAGAAGTGGAATAGACTGAGAGAGGCCAAACCACCCGTTAGAACACTCTAGTTAGCTTTATCCCAACTACTAAAACATTACAATATCGATCTAAAGATCTACAGTAATTCATTCACAACAAAACGGATACTCTTAACAACTGACTCTTCAACTACTAATTGCAATAATCCTATAACAGTCACTGGTTTTGTTGTAGCACTTATAACCTGTGTTATCGTTTGAATTGAATCAGCGACTCGCAATTTGAGGTAAAACCGGAATGCAATCTGGTGAACATTGTTAAAACTACTAACTTAGTTAGAGCATGAAAATAGGACAGATCTTACAGCTCATTGAAGACCAGATCCCCGTATTGGACGAGAAGCTTTTCGATGAAACCCGGATCATTCGGATTCGGACCCTGACGAAGAGCAAATTGAGGGAGAGGATTACGGTAGCATAGACTATCGACTAGGATTAACCCAATTACAACTCGAAGAAGATTAATATATGTAAAGAGCGGTAAGCGACCGATAAATACCGTACCCCTTACCATAAAACTGAATCGCAAACTGACCTGCATGAATGCCGTGTGCCCTCCGTGTGCTGTGAAACATAATGCCACATTCTCACTCCGACAGATATCATCGAAGGGAAGAGCTGCAAGGGAAAATGATAGGAGAGGGAAGAGGTAATGAATAAGGAATAAGAGAGAAGAGAGACAGGGACTGACTGTCGACTTCTGCAAAGCAATCATCCCCCGATTGAAGAGCGAGAAGGGGAATGGGAATACGATGCACTTTGTAGTACAAGGCTGCCTGAATGAGGGAAGCATGCACAACAAGGGGAAGGCACTTCCAACACGAAAACACGAATAGAGGGATACCGTAGGGGTACGGTAGGAGGAGAGGACTGACCTCGTGGTAGTACTCCTTGTAGTCCTTGAACCCGTACATCGGAACTACGAACGACATATCGAAATCCCTGAATACTGTCAATATTACTACCGTAACCAACAACTACCGTATTGTCTTTGATTTGAGCATTGTGTCCCAATCGACCATATCCTTGAACATGTCCTTGTAACTAAAAAGAAGCGATCAATATTACAGAGAGAAGAATGGATTACGGTAGAACAAGGTCGACTAGTCCCTTGAGAATATTCTGATTGAAGAAGACACGAGGGAAGAACTTCTCGATAGCTTGAGTGGAACTGAAAGGGATAAGTAGACCTAGTAACGTTTCGAATCAAGTATACGGTAGGAGATTAGCATTCTAGATACCGTAGTCCTTACACAAGAGAGTTCCAGGGAGACGAAATGATCATTCCTGCTTGGAGTCCCGCTGATTCCTTGTCCTTGCACTTGGCAAGATAGTTGAAGAGGATCATACTGTAAATAGGGGTTACTGTAGCTAGGGCATACACAATCCGTTGAAGGAACAAATTTGCAAGATTCCAGGAACATATGAAACTGTTGCTACAATCAGTATGCATGTAAATCAGACCAACAACACTAGCAAGGATTACGGTAAGCCATAATATAGTATCTACAGTACTCACCCGCCCAGACTGAATCCACAGCCGATCTTCTTAGCGTGAGGGTATCGCTCATTGATCATTTTGACAATCTGAATACGAAGGCAGCCATAAGAGAGAAAGACCAAAGACCAGTCAACAACTCACAGCCTCAATATCCTCAGTCGAACTTGCGTTGTACGTCTTCGGAGTGAGCAGTTCGCACCCTCCCAATCCTTAATCCAATCAACTCAACTAGTCATTGCCCTCCCAGTCATATTCATGTTTCACGATTTGTAATAATGAAATTTTGAACTGGAATTGCAATAACTGAGTATCTGTATGACTGATGACTGAGAAAGGAATGTGTAAAGTAACCTCTTGCATTGGCCACAACGACTCTCCATCCCTTCTGATGAGCCTCGATCGATGCATGGATAAGGTATGCAGCCGTGTGTGTAGAGCCTGACACGTTCATCGTGCTATTCATAGCTAACAATAAATATAGTCCTTCTGTACAACTTACACAACAAAGATGCATTAATATATTATAAGATACATTATAGGGGAAGGACATACCGGTGATTCCAGGAAGGAAGATAACGATGGGAGTGGTCATGTCCTCTCTCAACTGTTCGTCCTTTGGATGTAACCAATCCAATGCAGATTGACCCCCGTCAGAGTACTTCATGATCTCCCTTCAATTTCCATTCTTGTGCAAATGAAGACATAATTCATATAAATACAAGTGCTCGGTCAATCTCCAAATTATTTTGTTATTCCAGCTTAATCAAGATAACTTCTCCCTACCCTCTATACTTGCCCTCTCTGTCTAGACCAGTCTAGTCCCATTTACCCATCTCCAGATATTATCACATGGTTTGTCTCTTCCCAGTTCCCGCAGATTCCCCGAGTGATAAATGGTGATCTCTCATTGATGCACGTAGTACCGTATGTTAACACCCTCATTATCCTCTTTAGCCTATCACCTCATTGCCAGTAGCCGCCCCTTCTAACCCACCTTTCCCATGGAAGAGTGGGACAACTCCTAAACAACTGTCGTACAATAGTCTGCATGAATCCACTGGGACACCACCACGTAGGAGTGTACGTCTGAAAGGTAACGGTGAGACTCATACCGTACACCGTCTTACAGTATCCCATCCTACTCTGCCATTCCTGTCCCTACCGTATCCTCATCCGCTTCCGCCTACAGTACCCCATCCTACTCTGCGATTCCTGTCCCTACCGTATCCCCATTCGCTTCCGCCTACAGTACCCTTCACCTCTTCAAACAAGGGAACGTGTTTCCTCAGCAGTTCAGCCCATCGTGTGCCCACTTTGACGTACAATCGAGGTTTCTGCAAAGGAAACTGTAATTTTTAGATCTAGCATGAATTTTAAAATAAAAATAATATCCGTATTTCCTGCAGCAGAGAGCATCGCTTAGCTTTATTTACTCGATTAGAGAACATTGTACAATCGGAACAAAGCACATTCTGTACACATATAAATCATCACAATACAGTGGTAACCGGTAATAAACGAACAAGTAGGTACAGTAAGGAATAAGTTAATTCTGAAATAGATGAAAGGCAGCTCTGAAATAAATAATAATTAGATGAAAGGCAGCTCTGAAATAAATAATAATAAGTTGCCCCTTCACTTCCCGTCAGCCTCTCCCATCGTCTGCACCCAAGTCTCCCTATGGACAACGTTAGTAGCAGCGATCATTATACGGAAGTTGCTGTGGGTAGCCAGCCAACGGAGAGCAGCCACCTGATTGTGAGACGCCAATTGGGGAGGGATCGGGGGGGGGGGAGAGAAGGTCCTCCCTAGGATTACGGTATGTCACCAAGATTCTTTCCCAACTGCGTCTTTTTGGAGCGCGGATTCCACTAGGACAGCATACTCATGGCCCCTCTCTTGAGTAGAATACCTCAGCATAAGTAACTCCTCCGACAAAGAAAGCCATGATGGCCTTTCTCATTCTGGAATCGGGACGACGGTCAGAAGGAGTCATCGTGTGCGACACTCAAAGGGGAACAAATTGCAATCGATTGGAATCAAACGAATAGGACAAGTTAGAGCATGAACTCGGAGAATAAAGGAAGAGTAGATACCAGCGAAAGCCTTCCCGAAAGTCCTCTCTGCCTCTGCATTCTCCCATCCCCGGACCTGGAAGAAAGTGAAATAGAGATGAACAACAAGACAGTTTCAGGATACAAACATGTCTATTGTGTGGATCAATGCACAGCTATAGACGTGTATCAGCTTAAACACTCACAATCATATTCGAGATGAGAGTACACAACGGAGGAGCGAAAGCACCCGAGAAGACGTAGCTCATCTGGTCGGGATTCTTGACATCTACCGTACCCTGGAACAGGCGGTCATCGAATGAGTCAATCTAGTTAATCACCTGTTGAGGAGTCGGAATGAGTCCCATTCTCTTGATGATATATGGAATAGTCGGAGTATTGGTGGAGGGAAGAAGATGGGAGGGAGATGAGGAAGAGGGACCGTTTACTGGCAGAGAGGACAACAACTGAAGGGAATGATTAGGGATTACGGTAGTCAAGGGGTTACGGTACCTGCGAGGAACCGAGGGGCTTGCCATCGGGGGCGAGTTTGGAGAGGGGAGAGGGCTTGATACAAAGGAGACGACGAGAAGCAAGGGCATGGAGGACCTGAGGGGGAAGGGTTGGAGGGGAGGACTGGTTGGGTTAATAGTAAGGAAGGAGAAGGAGACGGACTAACCGGCAAACACTCGTATCCATACGCATGGAGGAATGACTCGCGGAAGGCGTAGTAGATCTGGAAAGATTCGATTCCAGTGAAGATTCCCCTAACACGAAAACATTTTTACAAATTAAAGGTGGAAGAGCCTACCTTGGCGGGAAGTCCATTGGAAGAAATGGATGCGAGACATGCGAGGCAGAGGACCTAGAGGAGAGGATTACTGTACATTTTACGGAAGCGATATCAGAGGTATGACAATCAACGTCCTACGGTAGCACTACAGTAGTCTGTACCTGCCACGGAGATTGCTCAGCCAGCATTGAATCCTCCAGGAAGGTCAGCACCTACAATCACAACTACACTTAGATACCGTATCTTTCATACTGTACTCTCTAACGTAAGGACTCGATAACATCTGCCATAATCAATAAACTCTTCACCTCATTCAACTCCGCTTGTCCCGATATCAGTGCGTGCTCGTAGCCAAATCTCTCAGCAGCCGAGGCACAGCCAGTCTTCTCGAGCAACACCTACAGTATACCGATAACCACAGTACCACCAAACCTACAGTAATCCTGAAATACAGTATCCCTCCATTCATACGCACAACGTTTTGCTCCAAAGGGTAGATCACGCTTGCAAAATCAGAGAAGGGAGGTGAGAGAGCATGGGAATTGGAGAGACGCAGACACAGTCGCAATTGGGCATAATTCGGACCGGCAGAACGTAGTGCATACGCACCTCACACGCTCCGATATGCGTTTCCAGAGCTCGATGGTTATCCTTGAGATTCTTGAGTTCGGATGACACGAAAGCTTTGACATCGGAGATGGCATCCAGCTTGGCCCCCTTCTTCAGGGATGCCTGCAACACATTGCCACCTTCTGCATAACTACCGTACCCTAACAACTACCGTAACACTCAACTCACTTGTATCTCTTTCGCTTTCGATCCCAACCAGGGGAATACAGCAGTCATGTGCATGTTGCGCACAGAAGAGAAGACTCCGTCGTTGTTGTCGAGAGTGACTATCGACGACTGAAGAGAGGGAAGTTACGCGGCTACGATAGTTATAGTAACCCTTCATCTTCTAGACTACATCCTCTTTAGAATACAGTAACCCTTTAGAGTAGTAACCTTGGTAGACTTGGCCTCGTCTCCCCCTTCCTTACTCTTTGTCGCACGCCGCATTCTCTCCTCGACTTCAGAGCCAAACGAGACCTAAGGAGATAGAAGACAAAATATGCACTCACAATTAGAAGATAAACCGAACCTTTCCACAACGGATAGTGAAGACGTCGTGGATCATCGATTCGTAGGTCAACCCGGTCATGAGTACTGTAGCAGGGTCGAGACTTCTGAAATAGTGGATACGGCAAGAGCAACAAAAAGAGAAATACGTGGCTCATAGCCAGGACATGTAGTAAAAGAAGGAAGAGAAATAGTACCTATCAAGCAGAAGGAGATGAGAGATGGGCTGGTCAGCCAATGCACGTGGTTCACCCTTGTCTGCATACAGTACCTGAAGGGGCACGACTTGTGAGGGGTACGGTAGCTACAGTACACCTACGCTACGACTACAAGGCTCTCGAGTGGTAGTGTCTTCATTACTGTATGTACCGTACCTTGAGCATCTTCCATGTATTCATAGCCGCCTCTCCCACTCCGCACACGACCGGAAACTAAAATAAATGCTGGGTTTGCCAAAACGCCATCTACACTAACAGAAGCCCAATGTCTACCATAACCCACTTCTACCGTAACCCCCATACCTGTCCGTATAAACTCTCCAACTGGAAAAGGGACTGGGCCACCGCAAAATAGTCAACGGAACGCGATTGGGGCAGTTCGAGGGAGAAGAGGTCGGCTGAAGAATTAGACTGATATGGCTATTTATTGGTCTACTCATTAGCCTGGGCCCGGCTACATTCTCTACCTATTCACTAGTTCTTTGAAACAAAATTAAATTTGAGAAACTGTGATGAGGAAGACTGACTCTCAAGAGGAAGAAGAGGCAGGGACAGTGCCATCTGTTCCACACTACCGTACACTCCCGCTCGTTCCAATTCACTATCGGCTACAGTAAGACGTCGATCCACCCATATCACCTGAAGAGGAAGAGGAATGCTAAACGTCGCCCTCACTCGATGCACTCGCCGCACAACGAGTCTCCTCGTCCGATCGAAGATACGAAGCCAATAGACGGGCGTTAGACAGTGACGATCTGACAAGAGATAGTCATGGCATGCTGCATGCAAGTACTAATAAAGTATCTGGACAAAAGCTGTTGCCTTCACAAGCTTAATAGTGGTAAATACTATTCTGAAGTGTATGCAGATACTGTAACTTCCGAATAAACAATCGTACCCGTCCCTCAGCAAGCCTGAATATAGACGGAAGGCAGACTAACCGCATGAGAAAGACTCTGCTGACTCGTTGGCCATCTTCGAGTAGAGAAGAGGGAAGGGATCCGTCGGGACTGAAGGGGATCACTATTCACCTTTATTCATCATGTCTCTTCATCTAAATATTTCTCCAAAAATGCAACAACCAATAACCGGTTAGTTTGTTTTTATTACTCTCACTACAAGGCTAGTCTACAGGTGTTCCGTTTTCAATCCTTCCTTTCCCTCTATCTCTCTCCATTTATCCGTATTATCCTCCAGTCCCACATTCCTACCGTAATCTCCCTCTCGACAGATACCCCTATCCCTCTCTTCTTTTCCCCGTTCCCTTCCCAGTCAGCCCACCCCTTCTCTCTCTGCCATTCTGTACTATTCTTGTGCCTCTACAAGCTGGTCAGACGGAGAGGAGAGAGATTAGAGAGATAATGGAGAGGGAGAGGTGGAGGGGAGGAGAGGGGAGAGAAGGTAAAAGGGAAGAGAGTGCGAATCACCCCATCTCACAACACTTCCCACTGATAACTAACTATCTCCTTCTCTCTTCTCTTTCACTGTTCAAGGTCCACTCTTCGTGTCCGCTGCACGCACAACTCTCAGAGTTCGCAGAGATCAAAGATCAAAGACCAATGATCAACCTGAGAGTGAAGACCCGCAGACAGCCGTGTCTTGAGAGAAGACTCATCGATGCGATCTTGTCGAGAGGGCGAAGTAACGATTGCTCAACCTACAAACTACACTACAATAGTTTCCTCCATCAATGAACCGTTGACTACGTTTCGAAAGCACACCTATTCACTTGCTTTCACTCCAACTATTCACATGGGTTGCCCCTCCCCCTGATATATGGCCCATCCCTCATACCCCTTCCCCCACTCACAATGAGATGCTTGTTCCCGGGGAAGGACTCTAGTCGATGAACGAGGTCTCCCCGTGTCACTTCAATCGTCAGTCGCAAGTCATCGTCCATTCTCCATTAGGGGCAATTAACCAAGTACAACGGGGAACAACAATAACAACAGTACACGTAATCATAACAAGATAAAGGAATAGACTGCGCGGTGCTCTCTGCTGTTTCATGTGACTGTCTAGTATATTCCACGTGAATCCCTTCCCATCCCCGATTCTCATCTCGGAGCTCAAACCTGCGAGACATAGCGAGAGTAGAGGAAGAGGGCCAAGGGAAGAGCTCCGAGGGACGTTAGCAGTAAGTACATACGGGACGACCTGTAGGGGACACACATTTAGGGAATAAAGGGGAATAAGGAGGGATTTAGGGAATAAGGACTAACGTTGTACCAAGGGAAGGGTGATAAGAGAGAGAGTAATGGCACGGGAAGGAGAGAAGGGGGCGGGAGGTGAGAGAAAAGAGACGTTTGAACCAGACGGACTATTGGAGAGATTGGGGGGTAAGTATATTAACATTGAAATGACTGGCAAGAATTATTGCAAGAACACGGAGGTTAGAAGCAACCATAGAAGGACAATAATGGAACGGACGAGAGTTAGTGAAAGACGGGAGGTGGGACCCAACCTGTATGCCATGATTGGAGGGGAGAAGAGGGAGGGAGAGCGAGATCACCTAGGAAACCAGTAGAGAGCACCTTATTAACTAACGAATGAAAAAAAAGTCGAAAACGAAGGCTCTCTCGTCGACTACAGACTACACTTGTCAACGAGAGTTCAGTGGGTCACGGCTGTATCATTGGGACAGATTCTGCAGCAAGCTGCCTTTACCCCATATTTACACGAAGAAGGGATCGAGAATCGATAACATTTTATTAGTTATATCTGAAGAACAAAATAAAACATGGTGATAAGAGAAAACATGGTACATAATCTTATTAATTGTGAGAGGAAAAGACTTAAAGCGAAGCATTTTCGGTCGATGGCAATAGGGCATTGGAAGCACTTAGAGGGACATGGATGGAGGGGAAGGCACTTGGGATGGAAAATGAAAGGAAAGAAAAGAAGAAAGGGGAGGAAAGGGGGATGGCCCGTTGGAGAAGATGAGTGTGAGGTGTGCAAGGGGGGGGAAGGGGAGAAAAGGAGTGATGAATGGAAAAGGTGGAGGGGAGAAGAAGGAAAAGGGATAGAGGAAGACTGAATTAGGCAGTCTTCACTAGAGCGTGCACTTCATTCGTTCGTTCCTTCTTCTTTGGCTCCTACGACGAATTGTCGGCATACGGTAGATCGTCCACCGTCAATTTGACAGGGTCGAGAGTACGCTGAAAGCATGCGAGTGTGATCGGAAGGTGGAGGGAAAGGAAAGGAAAGGAAAGGAAAGGGGGAAGGGAACATGCACAACCACTGTTATTGCGTGTAATATTGCACGATATACATACTATGGATACTGTAGGCATATTTAGGATTGATTATTGGGGAGGGAGTAAGCTAAGCTATCTACAACGGTACTTTGTTGCTCATTGGAGTAGTGATGAGCATGGGATTGGGAATGGACGTTGCCTTTGAAGATGAGAAGGAGTCGTCGATACGACGAGACTCATCCAGGGAATCGTCCGTGGGAGGAATCATTGACGAGTACGGCTGAACAGGGGTACGGTAGGGGAATGAAGGGGGTACGGTAGGGGATACGGTAGGAGGGAGAGGGGTAGTGGGTAAGGTATGAAGGGAATGAGTGGGGAGATGCAGTGAGGTGGTGGATGCAGATATTGTGCATACAGTATACCATGAGATGCAAGATACCGTAGTCGAAATGATAAATTATGGAGATAAATATCTAACAATAAGGTTTCGTCAATCGGGAGTACTGCAGCTCCAGACTAAAGGTGTTTCTCGGAGGGAGGGGAGGTGGAGAGGGGGTTACTGTATCCAGTGACGTCATTAACCTTGTACGACAACGTTCCGTTCGGGACTCCCATTGCCTTCCTCTCTTCAGGCGATCCACGAGTGTCCAGAGCCTGAGAGTGGATACCAATGAATGGAGTGGACAGGAGAGGGAGGCAAGAACCGGGATACTACGGAATAGAAAGGGCGATAGAGATGGGAAAGTACCTTCTTCTCGTCGAGAGAGTGGTGGGAGAAGGTGGACTTGGGTCTCTCCCAGGGATCGGGTTGATACTGCGACTGATAGTAGTAGCGAGGGAGGGAGGGCTGGTCGTCGTGGCTGCACGTTCTGAGAGGGGAATGAAGGGCATACTAAGGGGAAGAGATATACAGTCATTGTCTATCGCACTATCATCTTGCTAGCGTACTTTTCCTAAAATAAGACAATTTCGACCCCCTACGGCTCATCGAACTAACTTCTGGCTCCTTTCCCTCTCTAGATGATAAGATCATATGAGAAGAGACATCTCTCGGTTTCGCAACCGCTACGATGAAATTGCAGAGAGTACACAACTATCACTGTCAGATGGACTTACTGCTTCTAGTTTTGAGACACATAAAGAACCATAAATAATAGATAATTTAGATAAGATAATTTTATTGCAGTCTCAAGGAAACGCGAATAATAACGTAAACAGAAAATGAGAGAGAGAAAGAGAAAAGATAACATTGCACATGAATGAATGAATTAGCAAGGGCAAATGTAATTACGTAGGATTAGATGATATTCTGGAGTAGTTAAAGACTCTCGCACTACGCACAAAGAAGCTATTGGTTCTGTAGTTTTGGCTCTTTGAAGGATAAGCCAACATGAAACCTGGACCTCTACATTTGGATGTTCTTATATTGTAATGATGACTGATTTTGTAAGAGAGTCTAGTGTGTGCGTAAATTAGATTGAATAGCATCTTAGAATCAATTGACTTTCGTCTACTTTGAAGGCTTTCTAATTTCAGTTCACTGTTTCTTAAATCATGAGGAGGCATGTTGTTCAGAGACTTGCCAAAACAGCGCTGATATACACGTCTAGTAAAGTAATTTTGTACCTTCTCTAGGGAAAGAATATCCTTCTTTTGATAAGGGCT